>JANHFM010006068.1:215787-226227 GCA_032468115.1 Grayia smithii | reverse complement strand
GGAAGGGAAGGGAGGGAGGAAGGAAGGAAGGAAGGAAGGAAGGAAGGAAGGAAGGAAGGAAGGAAGGAAGGAAGGAAGGGGAACTTGGTCCATCTCTAAAGAAGTGAAGCCAATACGAAGAACATTTAGACACCTATATAAATAACTTGGAATTGCTTCAAGCTCTGGAGGAGTATTTTCAGTACTAAAAATACCATTTCAGATTTCTCAAATAGCAAGACATGATTCAGATATCTGGAAAAATAACCCAGCCTATCCAACTCATTTCTAAGCCATACCCTGTGTGCATGTGTGTCTAACCATCTCTAAAATAAATACGAATTTAAACGAGCAAATGCTGACAGGAAGAGGAAAATATTTTCAACATTGTCACCTTTTCTACTATGTAGTTAGTTATGCAGCATATTTGAAGAGCTGACGCTACTATACTGTCATGGCAGAGCTGCTATAAAAGATTGATGACAGACATGCTAATATGATTTGTCGAGGTGAGGTGAGGTAATCAGATAAGTGACACACACACACACACACACACAAATACACACACATACACACACACACCATCCCATTGTCTTCTCTGGGGTATTCCTAATGTGAATGCCAGCTCCCTTTTTTCCAAGGGACCACATACTAGTGGTACCAAGGCAGTATGAGAACTAAACAGGATAGTCTTCCCTGTCATGGGAACCATTTTGCCTCATGTGGAATCCCAGCCAATTTTTGTACATTCTGGACCCAGTTCCTCATGGTAGACCAAATCACTAACTATAGATTGGTCACTTGAACCAAGGTCAGCATTTGTCTTCCTTGCAGAGGTAAGACTGCCAAGAGGAAACATGAGGATCCTCAACTGAACTGCAGAGGAATGGGATGAAGAGATATCACCATAACTTTACTTTTCATAAGACAGTTGGGAGGAGGTCACTGATATATTTGCTGTACGGAACGTCAGTGGGCACACAGCCATTCACTACAAATAGGAATAGAGTTGCCCAGAGGACATCTCCTGGTTTCAACTGAGAGATCACCTTAAACCTCCCCAATGATTATGAGACAACTATACTAAAGGTAAGTTTTTCAACCTTTCAACATTTAGCTAGAACCTTGCATGTTTGTTTTGAATTGAAAAACTGACTTGTGTTTAAATTTAAAATCTTAAATTTTGTGTTTAAATTTTAAAATCTATTTCTAGCATGGGAACATATCAGGTGTGAGATTTAGGAGACACCCAGTGCTTTGGTATTCTCGATCTAATAAATTAATGAAGAACTTGCTATGCTGCAAGTGAACATGTGTTGACAGCCCTCACCAGTCAAACCACCAGAGCTCTGAGGATTTGAAAATTATCAAGTTAATTAATTTTCTTTCTTTTCTGAAGACTTTTAGGAGCAAGAGCAAGAGGGCCCTAAGCAGTTTTTATAACAATGTTCCAAGTGACATTCAGGGTTATGCCTGAGACTCCATGTCTGTGAAGCTATAGAGATAAGCATCACTCCCCATGAATGTTAGAAGAAATTAAAAAATTGCTGTCCGAGATCCAATTGAATATTCCAACTCAACATGTTAACATGACCTTTGCTTTTTCAGCAATTCTTGACAATAAAACTCTATATTCTTTCTTTTTCCAGATGTCCTTCCCAGTTCCTCCCCTCTGGCTTTCTCCTTTAGATGGACCAATTGCTACTCCTCTTCTTTTTCACCCACCCTTGCTACATCTAAGCATTTCAATTAAGGACATTTTCTCCACATGCCAGCTTAACCAATCAGTAGACAAATGTTTGGTCCTGGATATCTTTATGGTTATAGTTAAAGTAAGTTTTACCTTTCCTGGTATTCCTTTGAGGTCTCTTCAGATGTCGTATGGAGTTTTCGGGCACAAAGTACACATGTTGTTCTGCCTAGACTGGATGATGTTTGGTAGGCCTGTCTAGAAGCAGCCCTTCAAAATACAGAATAATACTTCTAGTAGCAGTGATCATAATAACAACCGCAGCAACACATTGAACAAGTTTAACCTTTCTATAACTTTTGAGGCAGAGAAAAAAACTGACAGTTGACAAATTTGTATACATCACCTATTCTTATATTTCACATCTGTCTTTGCCTAACTTTTAAGTAGGAGAAGATAATCTAATAGGATGTTTTATTCTGATCCTAATCTAGACCATTGTTGTTTCAGTCTAGATGGATAAGTCCTAGATCATATAGAGCAGAGACATACAAAATGAAGTCTTGCATCCTTCAAAGGTCTTAGATATGATCCTTACACATCTGCAAAAGTGTTACCAAGTTTACTCTGATAAAAAGAGGATTCTAATTGCACAACTTCAATCATATTAACTGCATTTAGTTTTAATTACATTTTAAAGTAAATTGCATTTTAGTTTGGCCCTAGCACCAGCCACTATTTTGGGGAGTGTAGTCTTTGACCTACCACACAAAATTCAAATTGGTACTGAAATTATTTTAAATAAGAAAAATTGAGCTTTGAGTTGGAAGAGGGAGGAGGTCAGAAACACTAAAATTCAACGTCTATAAAGAAAGTTGTAGGAATCTGAAACAACACTTTTCCCACTCTAGGCCTCATTTTGATTGAAATGATAAACCAACATCCCCAACGGAATGTTCCTCTTTCCAAGCAAAACATTCCCAGATGGAATAATTTAGTTATTTCCCATGAGCTTTTTTCAAGGCATAATTCTGGATCTTGCATAAAATTATCCATCTTGGAATTTGCAATAGCCCAACTGGGGCCATGAGGGGCAAATCAGCTGAAATCCTGTGGTCTCTTGAACCACCATCTAAAGCAGAGTAACTTGTGAAGGTTGAGATTGGCAAAGCATATTTCTTTCTTTTGTTGGAGTTCATATCTCCCAGAAGACTTATCTCAAATGTCTCAGATTTTCTGAATCCAGTGAATATTTCAGGCTCAGTAATTCCCACAAGCAATCAAGGGAATATGGTGAGGATACACTTCTACTTTATTTGATTATTTATTTATTTATTTATTTATTTATTTATTTATTTATTTTATTTGTTTTGTCAAGCATGTATTAGATAACAGATATAAGTATAAACATAATTATTAATACATGAAATGGATACGAGTAAAAAGGGAACATTAGGACAGGGATGGTAGGCATGTTGGTGCGCTTATGCACACCCCTTACAGACCTCTTAGGAATGGGGTGAGGTCAACAGTAGATAGTCTAAGGTTAAAGTTTTGGGGGTTTGGGGAAGAAACCACAGAGTTAGGTAGTGTATTCCAGGCATTGACCACTCTGTTGCTGAAGTCATATTTCCTGTAATCGATCTTGATGCAGTTTACCTTAGGTTTATACCCATTGTGTGCTCATGTATTGTTGTGGTTGAAACTGAAGTACTCATTGACAGTTAGGACATTGCAATAGATAATTTTATGTACTACGAGGAACTAGGGTTCCATCAGAGATTCAAATGGGAATAGAATACAGTGATACCTTGGAACCTGCTTTCAACTGCTTTGAAACTCATTGAATTTGGTACTCAACATATTTTGAGTACACATTTGATTTTCTCCTAGTACTCATCGTTTGTTACACAGGCTAGAACTTGTTGGTGTTGGCTGCTTTGTGACTCACTACATTATACCTTATGGAAAAAAATTGTTTGGCATTCAACATTTTTGGTACTCATCACACCACACACCAATTAACAAAGAGTACTGAGGTATGACTGAAATAGGAAAATTCATGAACATTCAGAATAATTTATCAATAAATTCACTATATTAAAAACAATAAATTTAATATCTCTGATAGATATGGTGAAAATGCCATAGTTTATATTCTACAAAACAAAACACAAGTTTCATTTTCTCTGTTCTATTTCTAAAATAATTCCTTGTTATAGTAGAAGGAAGAAGCCAATAATCCCTTGCAAAATGATGGTCAGACTGCAAATAAGAGCTGATCCTTTTCAAAATATGCTTGCAGAACCATCTTGAAACTTTTTTCAAAAAAATTGTTGCATTGTTCTTATGACAGTTCTTCATCATCCTGAAAGTTTTAGGCCCCAATACTAGCACATACATTTCCTAATGTCATCCTTCCATAATATGGCAAGACAAAGAACAGGCTGCTACCTGAAGTAGTGCATTCTTCTCAGGAGAAATCTTTGACTACAGAATTAATAGTTATTTCTCAGAGATGATGTAGTGGACTATGTCCTTCTACCTCTATGATTCTATTTTTTTTTTTTTTTGCACAAGTGTATTATAATCCTGACAATGCTATGAATTGTGTGGTAAATGGTCCAAGGTAAACCCTACCTTGGACCTTCATTGAAATGAACTCTTAAAACCTGGCTATTCCCCCAGAGTTAGGGTTAAGGTTAAGGTTAAGTTGGGTGGTGGGTCCTTGGTAAGACTGTTATGAATTGAGACAGTGTTGGTATTACTATTTTTGAATGTGTCGCCATGTGTTTGTACTGTTCTTATTAACTTGCTTTCAAGATTGCATGCCACTCAGAGTCACAACAGAAAGAGGGTTATGGTTAAACCTTACTCACATGGTAAGTAAATCAATCAATCAAAAACTTCCAAGACTAAGTTAGCCCACAATTTTCAGTTGCATCCTGCTATACCTTTGGGAAGTCAATTTCAATGCTCCCACGAAAGACATTGGAACAAGAAACTGATTGTAGATCCCTATGTAATAATACCATAGCTTTTTTCATTATTCACTTTGATTAGTTTTATAAATTAAAATGTATGCAGATGTGAATTGCTTTCATGTGGGAACAGCAGTGATGCTCCTTACCTCCTTGCTGAATATTCCTGGAGCATGTATCTAGTATCACGGTTGCGATAAGACAGGTCAAAATGCTTATGCGATTTTTGGTAGAACGGTACTCTTTTAGACGACATGATGGAATCTGCCACTGTTTACAATTCCTGTAAATTAAAAACATTACATTTCAATCTGATCAGAGCTTTCTGATCACTTCATAACATCCTTCAGTCTGAAATGGACTATGTAAAATTATTCATTGTTGAATGCCAGTGGCTGCAGTAATTAAAATCACAAAATGTGCCATCAAAATATATTGGATTAAATGTTTCATTTCACTTTTTAGTATTTCAATCCTAAGAATGCTTATAAATACATCAATCAAGCTTCTCTTTAACTGACATAGCATAATATCAATGTTTTAGGTCCAATGCACTTCATTTCACCATTTAATCAAGTAATATTTACCATCCTCAAAATTTGGCCTAGGAATTGATATCCACAGTCAAAAATCACTCTTTACAAGCTTTGGCTTTTGTCCACAATTAATTTTTACGTAGGAACTACATAACTTTTCCAAGATTATAGAACTGAAATCATATTCACAGTTTCATAAGATTTATTCCTTACAATTTTTGAAGCAGTGTGGTTTGCTATATAACTATTTTATTTTGATAGTCTGATTATTCTAATATTACCAGATACCACTCAATTATTTTCCCTGCAAAACATGGTCTCTTCATCTTATAGTTCACTTAAAGAATTCCTCACCTTTTTATTTAATTTTGGTCACCATACAATAACCTTGTATGGTTATTGTATAGTGACCAATATCTTGTACAATATATTTCTATAATCACTGTAAAAATGAAAAGATGGATCATCAACATTGTTTCATCATTTTTATTTTACTGTTTTATTTTTTTTAATAGATTTGATGGGACAACTAAAATGCCTTTCATCCCTTTACTTATACCCACGAGCTTCAGAACCCTTCAAAAGGTTTTTCAAGTGTGCCAATACACAGTCCTTAAATAAATACTGTTTTGCTTTATTCTACCAGGAAGACCTATATCTAAAGTACATCTACAACTCTTTCTCATACTAGATGCAGGAATTAGGGACATTGGCTAGATGGGATCCACAACCAATGGCTAAAAAACATGGAAGATTTGTGGGGTTCTTGGTGCTCTCTGAGCTTGGTTGTTTCCTTGTAGACCTTTCATTGCCAAACTAGATAATAGTATCAGTGAAAATGGTCATCATCATCAGTGCACTGATGAAGTTCCTACTTAGGTAATGAAACATCTGCAAGAAAACAACCAAGTTCAGAGAGCACCAAGGATGCCACAATTCAACCCTGAGCTATAAATATTCTCATCAATCGATACATGGCAGATCCCTTAAAAGATGTTTCTCCAAAAACCCCCTATAATCTATCATTTATTTCATAGGCAGATTAAATATTTTCTAAAGCAAAATTCTTTGATTTATAGAGCTAGATAAGTCTTCCCAATATAACTTTTAAAAATGAAACATTTCACATATTCTGCTGCCCTCTCTGCCAACCTTTCCTACTTACATCTAATCTGGATTAAGATGATGAACCTTGTCTTCTGAAATGCTTGTAAAATTTTTGCTTGTCTTATTTTAAATATTGTATAACTCATCACCATCATTGTCATTAGCATCAAGCATGGCTGGATGTGATCATGTCTAAGATAGGAAAGCCGGTGGAAGGAACTTTACAGTTTTATGTTGATGACAGACATTCACTGAATTAGACATAAGCTAATTCCCAAGCATTAGAAGAATTCACTTTGCTAGCATGAGTCCTATTTCTGTAGAGTCAAATCCAATGTTGCATACTTACTTTCATACTGTATGTGTATATATATGTACTATGGGAAGATTAAGGATGTGGCATTATCGCCAAATCCCAAATAACAGGAGCAACTCTACTATTAAGCAGAAGGAATGCCTCAAATCTATAGCAAAATATTGTTATTTAACTTGCTGCTGTTGTAGATTTACTTCCAGAAAGACATAAAGGCACCTGAGGATTATTCTGCTTCAAGTAATATACTTACATGACCAGCTTCGAGTACCAGCCATCTTGAATTAGAAGAAGGGGTACTATTTGCCATTATGTCAAACAAGGAACAACTTGGATCTGGGCTGTTGTAATGGCATGTGAGAACAGCCTTGGGAGACTGGAGGAAGAGCCACAGTCTAGACAAACTCTGAAAGAATGGTTGGGATGGAAGAAGTACCTCAGAAGGGACCTTCCCTAGTTTTCTAACTAGATAAGCAAGGGGGAATGTACTTTCAGACTTGCAAGATTCTGTTACTTTGAGTACTAAAACTAATATTAGTATTCATGGTTGGTGCTTCTTTTTTGGATTTCTTGTCTGAAGAAGGGTCTCCTACTTGAGCAGGGGGTTGGTCCCTTCCAAATGTATTATGCTGGACTTCCTCAAGAGCTGCTATTCCAGCTTTGATGGCAGGTGAGATCAAGGATGGTGACATAAGCAGTATTGCATATCAAAACACAAGCCACACCTCTTTGCTATTTGCAGACTAGTCTGGCCCACATCTCCCCAAAATATAGAAGCCGAGATGAGACTCAGCTTACATTATGCCATCAAAAGCAGTGAGGACCTGCAAATGCCATCACACTGTCCAGATTCAACCTGTACATTTCATTGAATGATGAACTACTTCGCCCCCTGTCCTAAATGGTTAGACTGTACTGCCACAAGCAGCATGGCATACATTACATTCTGCACTTCAGGTGATCAAATTACGGTGGCTGCCTAAGCTTTCCATAGGTCAGCTTCTACAAGGATATTGGAGCTGGATCATGTTCCCACTAAAAATTAAGACTTAGTCCTTTTGATAGAACTTAATAATTGGCTTCCTCTTTATGAGAGACAAAGGGCTAATTTTATTTCCAAGCAGTAAGAGATCATGAAAGACAATTCCTATTGGTTCACCTGAGGAAAATAGAAGACCAAATGTTTCTCTGAGTCTTCTACAAACCACCAACTAAAGGAGACAATGAAATAGAATGTCCACTCCACTGACTCACTCTAAACTTTGAGAGACTAATAAACTCTATGTAAGCCTCCAGGACAACATATATTTATCCAGTCCTTATCTAATTTGGAAAAAGGTAAGGAATTACTACCTAAACACTGAAACTTTTCACTCTAGGAGAAGGATGGACCTGGTGTATTGATGTTAATAGTTATATCTAAAATCACAGTCTTGGAGAAAACGTCATGCAGACAAAGGACTGTGTTATGCAGTCAGTATTAGTCTAGGAAATATATCTAGAAATATTTCAAATACAGATAGTCCTTGATTTAGAGCTGGTCACTTAGTTCAAAGTTTCAATGGACCTCCCCATGGGTACTTACAACCTAGTTCTGAAGTTCTGATGGCCAGACACGATCTGCGGTCACATGACCTCATGTTGGACACTCAACAACCAACCCATAATTTTGACTGTTTGCAGCATCCCACAGTCACATGACCATGTTTTAGGATGCTTTTGCTAAAAAAAACCCTGACATTTATTTTTGGACATTGGCAAAACAGTCCATGGCAAACCATTGGTTAGCTTAATGACTGCAGCATTTGTTTTGGCAGTCATAAAATTGGGACAGGTGACTTGTTTTAAAACCATCACAACTTATGGCCATGATGCACAGGCTCCATTATGATCATAAGTGGAAAACTACCTGTATTGTGGATGTTCTGACCTAGGCTTCTCCAGCAGCACAAAGTCGAATCCTCATCCTGCTAAACCCCTTTTATTTAATTTACAGTGAATTCCTCTCCAGCAAAGTCTTTCCTCTCCCACAGTCTTTCAATTAATTACCTTTATCAGGCTTGGAGAGTGGCCAGGCCAATATCTTTCAGACGCTGCAATACTTGGCAAGAATGCAGTATGAACTAATTGTCTCCTGCAAACTCCACGCCCTTTCGCTCCTCTTTTATTCCCTCTGGGAGAGGCCATTCATCGTCCACCTGTGACCTTACTCCCAAATTGACCCTTGTTCTTTAGCTGTTCCCTGTTCATCTGGCAACTCTGCACATGTGCACACTGGGAACAGGCTCCAGCTGTTCATCTGCCTCACTGATGTCTGACTCCAAAGGCAGCTGATAACTGACATACGGTCCTGGCCCCTCTCTGCCTCCAATGCAGAGCCCTCATCAGAGCCTTCCCCAGACTCCAGGACTGGCCCACGTTCCTCCCCAACCTCCTCATTGTCCAAATCTGCTGCCACATCTGCTGGCCGCTGGGGGCCACAACACTTTAAATCCAGCGACATTAATTGCATGGAATGCTCTAACTGCTATGCCACAATCCAAAGATGAAGTTGGTAGTGTAACATGCTACAATGTTCACAAACAAGTTACCTGCAGGCATTTTCCCTTTCCCAAGCTGACAATTAGCAAAGAAGAGAAGGGTTCAGCAAATGTAGATACAAACCAAGAATTCATGCTTGGTATTCCCCAGGAGAGTTCCTTTCCTGCACTGTAGCCAAATCAAGTCTGCTGTGATGTTAGACTTTCTGACTTCAAACAATGAATCCCACCAGCTATGACCAAACATGACCAAATGCAAGTTACTCTTCCTACTGCAAGGAAAAGATGGGTAGCTGATAGCCATTTGGAACTTCCAGATCATGTCTGAAAGGGCCAATTATGTAGGGGCAACATGACACAGTTTCAGGGGCAGTTGAAACACACTGATTTTTCACTTTAATCTGCCCAAATATTGATAACATATTTTTTTAAAAAAATACAGGCCCATCATGCATTGTACCCGCTTGGTTCACTGAAGCTGAAAAAGTGGGAGGAAAAACATAGTACTAGGTTGCTGTTTTTTAAAGAGCTATGACAGTGAAAAATTATGAAATTATAATAGATCAGATCCAGATTTTTATCAAGAGAGGCCATTGAGGCAGAGATTCTGTAGCATTTAGAAGTCCATATTTTGAATAAATTAAAACCAAAAGAATGATTGTTAAACTTACAAATGGTGAAAACTGTTGAGAACAAAAATTTCTTTCAGAAGAAGAACACAGTACAGGAAATCCATGGGACCATTTTATAAAACAGCTTCTCTTGGACAGATGCCAAAGCTTGGAATCTTACCAAAAAAAGTGTTAATTAATTCCTGTGCAACTGTTTAGTGGCCGTTTGGGGGTGTTTCTTTAAACTGTTCTTTTTAATATTTAAAAACATTTAAGTTAATAGTGTGATCGCCTAAACAAGTCATAAATTCTGGTTGCTGTTGCCATAATTGGTTTTTTTTTTGGTTCTTTTTTTCAAAATCAGTGGACTGATTTTGAATTTTCATCAAATTTTGAGATAAATTTAGATGGCTTGACACTTTAGCTTCTTCTAGGAAATTCTTTTACCAGTTTCAGTTTGAAGCAACAAACAAGAAGCTATTTCTATATATAAACAAGAAAGTGGGGGCAAATGTAATTGTAGAGTGTAGACAGAGGAATGAACCTGCATTTCTCTGTTTCATTCATTGAGAATGTACATGCTCCTCTCTCACATTCTCTCTCTCTCACTCACGCACACTCTTTCTCTCTCTCTCTCACACACACACACACACACACACACACACACACACACACACACACAC
>JANHFM010006068.1:195322-205372 GCA_032468115.1 Grayia smithii | reverse complement strand
CGGTGAGTATATCCCAAACTCTTTATTTTAACTGGAAAAGTTGGGGGTCGTCTTATACGCCCAGTCGTCTTATACGTAGGAATATACGGTAGTTTAAGTGTAAGCTGTTCTGAATTAGGTAGCTTTTAAACAAACAAAGGAAGTTAGCTATACATAGCACTCAAAAGAGGCTCTAAGTCAGGGGTCTCCAACCTTGGCAACTTTAAGCCTGGCGGACTTCAACTCCCAGAATTCCTCAGGCAGCTTGTTGGTTGGAGACCCCTGCTCTAAGTTCCCTGATGCCAACAAAGCTCTTCTCCTTGAAGCAATAAAGTATCGGATGCTTCAAATGACTTGACCCAATGACTTCCAAAGTTCTCCCAATTCTGGGATTGCCAGTGAAACAGCCATGCCTCCCAAAACACAGAAGATCTAGAAAGGCCTTTGCAGTAAGAAGAACTTCAAGAAAACATAACTGTCTTAGCTCTTTGAAGGATGCTTCAGTTGCACCAATATGTTAGGTGAAACACCTGTCAGATGCAAATAACCAGGCATATTCATTGAGCATAGAAGAGTTTATTATTGCTACCTCTAATACAAGAATCTAGTCAACCAACAGTCGAAGCTAAATTGGCTCTAGAGAAGGGTCAATGTAATTCACAGAAGAGGCAGAACTTATGGTAGGTCTTCTGTGGCAATGCATTGACTCCCAACTTCAGCCCCACCTTCCAGCTCAGCTTGCTCTTCTCCTACAAACATCCCTTCAGAGACTTTGCCCATCCCTTATTTTACCTATCAGTTTTTACAGCTCTACAACTTCTAAGTATAGGAGCAAATATTATGACTTACAGTTTGCTACTTACAGTGATGAATTCTCTTCCTCAGTATAATTTTATCACTTTATTAGGTTTGATACCTGGCCTGGGTGAATCACCATTTTTTACTTTGATTTCTAGATAAATCTCATTAGCTGCTCAACGTAGAAACATGTAGTGCTTGCTCCAAAAAGGAGAAAAAAATACCACATGAGCAAAGGACTCTCTCTTCTAAAATTCTTTTAGAGGCAAACAATTATACCTGATACCTTGGAGTCAGAACTAATGGCCAGAACTAAATGCACATGTCTGGATTTTTTTTATAGCATTACTGTTATTTGAACATTTATACCATCATGAAACCAGATGGTAGGTGTCAACTGTGTTGGAGAGAGAAGAAAAATGCTATTAAATGCAATTGTTGGCTTCCATGGCATTTCAGAGAGCATCTAGATGAAATTGATAATGTATTTGTACCAAGAAAATCAAACCAAATTATTGGGAGTGAGTATGGGATATATAAAAAGCTGCATGAAATTACCTCAGATTTTTTTGGGTTGTTTTCTTTGTTTCTTCACTAAGTAATAATGCAGGGTCTTTGGGCCTAAACTGGGAAGGGATGAGAATTGACACCTATTACTGACTGCTGAAATGCAAACCCAACTCATGCAGCATGTACCAGGGTCAAAAAGTCTAATGAACTCCAAGTTCTAGGCTCCTTCCATACAGAGTGTGGATAAATTGAGCAATTCAAAATTTGAGCTAAAGGTAATCTTGGAAGAATGTTCAGCATCATATTACATTGTTATTCAGCCGCTAAGTCATGTTGCAAACTTATGGATCATAGCAGCCAGATCCCCCTGTCGTCCTCTGTCTCCCGGAGTTTGCCAATGCCTACTGCATCGATGACACTATCTTTTTCAAAGCTGATATCTTTTAGGATTTGACTGATTTGATCTCCTTGCAGTCCAAGGGACTCTCAAGAGTCTTCTCCAAAAATAATCATATATACTTCTACTCACAGATAAGATAACCTCTGTTGTCATTTTTCTATATACGCAATGGCACATACAGGTATTAAAATGAAATTCCAATCCCCACTTTCTAAAGAAAAAAAATGTTACCCACCCAACAATGTCACCATCCCAAGGATAACGATAATAACATAAGAACAGCAGCAGTATGCAGAAGTGCCAAGTTATACAAAATGACACCAAAACTTACATACATACAAAACTTACATACTCTTTTCTTCTTCTATGTATTCAAAATGGACTGTGTAACACATACACACACACCAGTGGTGGGTTGCTCCCGGTTCATCCTGGTTCGCATGATCCAATAGCGATGACGATGTGACGTCACCGAACCGGTTCTCCACAGCCAGGAGCTGGGCCCACCTGCGCACCTGTACTTATTTTTTTCTCCTTTTTTTCCCGTTTTTCTGCTCTGCACATGCGCAGAGTGCTTGTTTATAGTTTTTTTTTCAGGTAGAATATTTTCTGCGCATGCGCGTTCGACATGCGTGCATGTGAGCGAAGCGATCACACGCGGCAAACGAGCAAAGTGCATGCATGAAGAGAACCGGTAGTAAAGGTAAGTAGAACCCACCCCTGACACACACACACAGAGAGAGAGAGAGTCCATTTGAATACACAGCAGAAAACAAAGAGTCTTGAGAGTTAACAAGCTATCACAGAATCTAGTTGTTCTGCTTCAGGTACCACAAAGCTTCCTCTCAGAGGGCAACAATGAAAACCGGCCATGGAGAGGGTGTGTAAAGTCCCTGACAATACTGTGGACCCTGGTCAAGCAGCAGTTATAAGCCATATTCTGGACTGAAGGTAGTGAACTTCCAATAATCTTTTTGTACCATCCTCACCACACTCTGCACAGACTTCCAGTCCGAAGCAGTCATACTTCCAAACCAAACAATAATACAATATGACAGGATATTCTCAATCGTCCCTCTATAGAAAGCGGGAAGGACAGGGGAAGGAAGATGTGCTCTTCTCGATGTGTTGTGCTTGGCTTTTTTCCAGCTAGAAAAGCACAGGAGATCATATGAAAATATGTAGAACTGCCCAATGGTCAATTCAACTTTTTTTTAATTTCTTATTAAAAATTATTATACATAAGTCATTTTCAACTGTGATTTATTCAAAATGCCTTTGGACTTCCTTATAAATTTAATGAACAATATAGACTACAGCAGAAGGGAAACATGTTCAGTTTGAACACTACCTTTTGATAGTCATCCCAATTCTGATAAAATACAATAATCTTGAGATTTCCTTCACATCTCATTAGCAGGCCATACTCCAAGCCAAACAGAATACTTCAGCTGGACAGTGTTCTCATGATATGTAAGTATTAATTCTGGTGCCCTTCCATTGGATCAAAACTTCACCCTTTCACATCACGGTAAGTTATTAGAACAGGGTGTTTATCAAATCCATTAAGTACGAGGAACTAATTTCGAGGCATTATGTAGAAGATTGTTCTAGTTGTTCCAAAATGAAGCCCACAAACATTTAGTAGAGCCACTCTCTTCAAAAATTTGTGGCGCCACACGGACTGCTGTTGGAAACAGAGCAAGCTGTGCACGCTATCTGCAAAACACTTCTTCATCCACATAAAGATCTTTGACCCAACCGAGCTGGACTATTAAGAAGACCAAAAAGGGCTTCCTTCCAACGTAATAAATGACTAGAAGCTGTGGTCACCCAGAATGTAAAACCTTGAAGGCTGAAGACAGCTGCTCTTCCACCCTGTGCTTGGTAATTACATTTTCTGGCAGCCTGCCATGAGTGCCACACATATTAATATTGCATGGCTGAGCATAGTGAGAGAACGTCAGAAATCCACAGCTACTGTAAAGAAAACAGCTTTAAAACGTTGGCTTCTCCAAAGATACTTTTCTACATTTGGAGGGTATAAGATTATGTGTTGCATAGTTACTCAAAAAACATGGTTCTGTAAGCCTTGGTTTTGAGGATTGTGTATGCTGTCCCATCATTCCATGAAAACAACAACAAATGTTTAGGAAAATAAATATGAGTAGGGGGAATACAGAGCTGAAACAAATCTACCGTTGTACGTTCTTAGGTTATTCATTTAATACTGTTATAAGAGCCATGGTGGCACAGTGGCATACTGGTTAGAATGCAGTATTGCAGGCTAATTCTACTGACTGCCAGGAGTTCGGTTCTCACTGGCCAAAGGTTGACTCAGCCTTCCATCTTTCCAAGGTCAGTAAAATGAGGAGCCCAGATTGTTGGGGGCAATATGCCGACTCTGTAAACCGCTTAGAGAGTGTTGTAAAGCACTATGAAGTGGTATATAAATAAACTATATAAGTCTAAGTCCTATTGCTATTTCTATTCAATAGATCAATCTTGATGGTATACACCAAATGTTAAATAAGAAACATACACTTCTTTGGACTTTAAAAAGAGGAAGCCTGAAGAAAAATATATTTCAGGCTGTCTTCTTCAAATTAAACATGGCGTATTTGTCTGAGACTGTCGTGCCACACGCATGTGCCTAGAAAAAGTTCCTATTGACACAGGAGGACAACAGTAGTGTGCTTGTGTTTCTTTTTGTCTAGGACATGTCTAGGCATTGTTGACTTCAATTCATGATATTTTTCACATCTTAATCTTAATTAAGGATTATCATCTTAATAGGGCAAGCTGGGCTCTAGGGCAGTAACTGATCTGTGATTTACTGAAGATTTTTTTAATAAACTTCTCACTAATCTAATTTGATTACTAAGTGTCAATGGGGATAACTCGATAAGTGATATTCAAAGACATTTCATAACTCGATAAGTTTCAGAGGCAGAGAGTTGGTTTAAATATTCAACTGTCAATTTTGCTTATGTGTGGGTATGGTCCAAGCAGAGTTTTTTTCTAAACAGGATATAATATTGGCTGTATATCAAAGGTTACTTCAAATGTTTGTAGTTGCATTAATTTCAGGAGGAAAAGGAATTGTGCATGTCATGCTATATGTTGAATTCTTCCAATTGAAAAGCTTTCCAGAATCTAGGAAATCTATCCATCAGCAGAAAAAGGAAGGATTTTGGCTGGAAGATTAGAGAGGGCTCAGGTCTATTACACCTAGGCTAAAAGAATGAAATGTATAGAACTGTTAAGAATCTAATTGAAAATGACAGGATCATTGCAACAAGTCTGGTTGGAATAATTCAGACTATACACGTAGTACCGACTTACGTACAACCAGACTTGAGTCTGAAAATATAGTTGTAAATCATTCTGGTCATAAGTTGAAATCTCACTTCCTTAAGTGAACACTGCAGTCACTGCAATCAATTTTCCCTAATGAGTGGGAGGTGGGGTTTTTTGCCAGAAACTGAAAGTAAACACTGGCCTGTGTCCTAAATTGCAATCCCATGGTCATGGGACACTGCAAATGGCCACAAAGGTGAGATGGTTGCCAAGCACCCATAAATGCACTCACATGATTTTGGTGGGGTGTGTGTGTAGCCCAAGGGTGGTATTCACTTACCTTTGCTACCGGTTTGCAAATGTGAGTGCGCGTGCGCCTCCTCCACGCATGCACAGAGCATTCTGCATATGTGCAGAGGGTCAAAAACAGGACATGATGATGTCCGGGTGGGTGGGTGGAGCCTCCTCCCATTGGCACTACCGGATCACACGACCCGGAGAAAAACAGCTGAATTTTACCACTGGTGCAGCCCAGGGGTGGGTTCTACTGGTTCTATAGGTGCACGTGCTTCGCGCATGGTCGGAGCGCTCCCGCGCATGCGCAGAAGCTTTTTTAAGCAAAAAAAGCTCAAAAAAAGCTTCCTGCATGCAGGGACAGGTAAGTATGGGCCAGCGGGGGGCTTTGATCCGGGACTCTTAGAACCGGTTCGGTGACGTCACAGCGTCACCACTACCTATTCTAAAGAACCGAACCGGGAGCAACCCACCACTGGTGCAGCCATTGTAAGCTTTAAAATGGGTGATAGATAGGATTTTTGTGGAGGGTGTCATAACGTTGAATAGTTAAGCAACTAGACATAAATCAAGGACTAACTGTACACATACTCATCTTGTTATTATTAATATAATTAATGTTATGAAGGATATTATACTTGTTGCATTGCCATTTGATCCACAATATTAAATTTCACATCTTAATATGCACAGAAAAGTCCAGCTTCCTGAATTCACTTACCATCTTACTTGGACATCATTGTGGAGTTCTCTCTTAATTTGGAGATATGACACAAATTCTATTCTATTAAATTCTGTTCCGAGTTTCTTTCTTTTCTTGCTTTGTTTAGTTTTAATAAAGGACTCTCCCATGATTCTTGAATTTTGTGACAAATCATTAATAATAAGTGGCATTTCCTGGAATATCTAGTTGCATCTTTTGCATTTCCATGCAAAAGAATCCAAAAACAAACCTTTTGAAAAAAATAAATTCAGCTGAATTGAATGTTGCTTCATTTAAGTTTACTGCATAAAGAACTGCAGTAGTTTCCCTCCAAAAAAGTACTTTGCTTTCATTGAAGAAATAATTATTTCAAATTTCTAACAGTATCTTGTAAGAAAGGGAAAGTAACTGTAATCTATCATTTATCAGGAGCATCTCCATTTTTCATTCTACTATACATCCAGTAGATGGTGCTACAAAATATGAAAAATTAAATTTGCTGCTAAATGCAAGACAAAAATAACCTGGGTACTGTACTGGGAAATGTGTCATCCTGTTATCAAGCTGACAGCTACTGCAAGGACAAAAATCTGCGAGGAGAATCAGTGTTCTAAATAGGGTTTTCAATCATTAAGGCACAGCTGTACAAACATGACAGTTTGTTCTATTTTGTGCAGAAGAAGGAAAAAATATCTCCGAAGTGGAAACAGGCAAAGGCAATTTGAGTGACTGAAAAAAATCAGCATTTTCCCTTCTCAATCATGGATGTGCTTTAAAAATAATCTACAAACTAAGGAAAAGAAGAATAAAGAAAAAAAGAAATATAAAATCTGATGAAGAATATTCAAATGAATTGAATTCAAATTCCTGTTTAAAAATCTATAACTTTTGATCTGTGCTTTATGTGTTTCTTTACCATGTGCAACTATACCAAGTTACTCTCTTTAATGTTCTTTCTTTGTTTTTAATTTCTTCTTGCTTCTTGGTTGAACAGTCAAAGTTTAGGAAGCACAATAGAAATTAAGAATGAGTCACTTTGAATTTTATTTTATTTTGGGTTATTTTAGCTGTGAATGCACCTTTGACTTTTTTGCATAGAAATTAAGAATTTCACCATAGATTGCAAAGATTGTGAAGATGATCAGTTCTAATGCCGACTTAGTATGAAAGCTGGCTGGGTGACTTTGGACGAATCACCAGGGAGACTGTGAGTTCTAGTTTCTCTCCCCTCATCTTAGACACGAAAGCCAGCTGGATGACTTTGGGCCAATCCCCCTCTCTCGGCCCAACTCACCTCACAGGGTTGTTATTGCGGGGGAAATAGGAAGAGGACAGAGTATTGTGTATTTTCGCCACCTTGAGTTATTTAGAAAAATAATAAGGGAAGGATAACTATTTAATAAATAAATAAAACTTTTGGGAGCAAATTTGGGCATCCATACCCAGCAGGTGAATGGTAGAATGAACATTTAACAGGAATAAATGCCAGCTAGCATTTATCTTTCTCTGAAAAAAATTTGGCTTATAGTTAAGATGCATTAGAAAGCAGATTTTTCTTCTATTATAATAAAACCTGATAAATTCATAACACCATGGGGCTTTTTGGAATGACCATAGGATCATGCAACATTTCTGGGAATTGCTATGAAACAACAGGCCTCATAATGGAAAGACCACGGATTTAGAATTATTCAGGAAACATTTAAAACAGAGACATAGACAAAATCCCCAACCACCTTCTAGAGCAGCGGTGGGGAATGAGGGCCTCTTTATGACTTGTGGACTTCAACTCCCAGAATTCTAGGAGTTAAAGTCCACAAGTCATAAAAGGGCCCTCATTCCCACCCCTAATCTAGAGTTTAAGAATTGCAGGAAAAAAACATGATCAGATTTGACCTAGGGTGTTCATGACTAGCGTCTGGTCTATCAATGGCCCACTTAACTTCTCCACACCTGAATTATAACTCAGGCATTTCTTTGCACGCTTACATGTCAGATATCCATTGGGACAGGACTAGCAGGAAAGTCAAAATCTTCCCTGCCCTTTGAGCCAAGGAAATGAACATTTCCACTGGGCTCCAAACTCTAGGAATCAATTGTGAAGGAAGACTTGGCAACAAATGCGTAAGCATGCACCCCCAAATGAATGTGTTTCTTTCACTTTTCAAAGACGCCCTTGGAGACCAGGGAGAAAAGAATCTCCATTATAAGCTTCTAGAGTTATGTGTCTTACCCACCCACCCACCTCTTAATGCTTGGGCAGCCTTCTTTCAATGGCATTGCTTTAAATAGTCCATGCTTTGCATTGGGAAGATTGGTGTTTTCACATAAGTCATGTTTGACATTGTTGAGTTTGCCTTCCCACAATTCAAGTCCTAGCCAGCCCTCACCCCAGCAGCCTTGCCAATAAATGCATTGTACAGTGTATTTAAGCTTGTCTTCTTGATTGCTCCTCTACTCCCTCAGATGTCCTTTCTCCCAGTTATATAGCGGACAATGCAGCACAAACATAAATCTGAGCCTTCCTGCAGCAGCCCTGTTGTAACAACTCAGTATTGTGTGCAGGGAGATCAGCTGATCAGAAATGACAGAATCATTTCTATTCCAAACAGCTTCTAGACCAGACTTCCTCCACCTTGGCAACTTTAAGGTGCAGAAACTTCATGGCTGAATGGGGAATTCTGGGAGTTGAAGTCCACATATCATAGAGTTCCCAAGGTTGAGAAACAGTAATCTAGAGTGATGATCAGCACTGATGATGTCACCTAGCGGAACGATCTTCCCATTGAGCTTCGGACCGCCCCTGACCTTCGATCTTTCCGCCGCGACCTGAAGACGTGGCTTTTTAACCAAGCTGGCTATGGTTGACTTTTAATTGCTTTTAGGATTTTTAGGATTTTTAAAATTATTTATGAATTCGTATTTTATTAGCCCCATTTTAACTCTGCGTTGTCTTGTTGTTCGCCTGTTTTTATCTTATATTGTCTTGTTATCTTGCATGTGTTTTGTATATTTTATGTTTTTATTGTGAGCCACCCTGAGTCCTTTGGGAGAAGGGCAGCATATAAATTGAATTAAAATAAATAAAAATAAAATAAATAGTTTGGGTAATGAAACATCCTCAAGAAAACAACCAAGCTCAGAGAGCATCAAGGACTCCTCATTTCAACCCTGAGTTACAATTGTTCTCCTTTATTGAAACACTGGTCTAGGCAGAGCCCCAAAAACCAGCTGCAGCAGAGGTCTTTCCTCAACTTAAACCAGACCTACACCATCAAGGTAAGGGACAGGTACGCTTGCCAGAAACTACTAGAAGATATTGAATGTGGGCTTTTCTATATTTTCTCTTTTCTATATCGCCAGAGGGAAAGTATCTTATACTATATTAAAAGGGCCTTAGCCTTTAGACTTTCTTGTTCAAACCTCTTATTTTTATTATCCTAGAAACCAGGAGACAGTGACTTCTAGTCTTGCCTTAGGCATAAAAGCTGGCTGGGTGACTTTTGGCCAATCACCAGAAGACTCTGAGTTGTAGTGCTGTCTCAGGCACAAAAGTCATTTGGATGACTTCAGGCCAATCGCTCTCTCTCTCTCTCAAGCCAACACATCTCACAGGGTTACTGTTGTGGGGAAAATAGGAGGAGGAAGGAGTATTAGATATGTTTGCTGCCTTGAGATACTTATAAAGTAATAAGGGCAGGATAAAAATCTAAACAATGAAGTCTGCATACACTGGAAGGAGCAGATTTCAGCCATGAGTTCTACCCGCAGATGTCAAAGTTTGATGCAAGCAAAGCACCTGTCCTACCACTGAATTTTCCTCCTTACCAAGCATATGATATGGTGGGAGTCTGGCCTGATCCCAGGTTTAGAATGACTTCTGTCATCTTATAAACACTTCTTCCTGCTGTTTCCTGAACCTTGGAAAGTAAACACAAGACCTGGTTCTTAGTCCCTTTCAAGCATCTTTCCCAAGTCAGGACCAGTGATGGGTTGCCCCCGGTTCGGTCCGGTTCACGCGAATAGGTAGCGGTGACGCTGTGATGTCACCGAACCGGTTCGCAGC
>JANHFM010006068.1:173874-185443 GCA_032468115.1 Grayia smithii | reverse complement strand
CAAGGGAGTGGAGCAGTGGCCTAGAGGTGGAGCTCAGGAGGCTGTGAGTTCAATCCTTGGTAGAGGCAGACATTTCTCTCTTTGGTCACACTGAGAATATATCTGCTGAACAAAACTCCACATTGACAGGAAGGGCATCAGGCCATTAAAACACTCTCCTAGCTCCATTCGGGTGCCGAGACTCCACCCCGCAAGGGATTACAGGGTCGTTAAAAGATGATGATCACATTTACCTGCAGCTTTACCTTCATGTTAGCGGAAATGACACTGTATACATTCAAAATGTCATATTCTGGCAGAATTAGCATTACCTTCCACATATGATTGATTGATATGGTTTATAGCGATACCAATATCCAGCGTAAGAATCAATTCTCTTAGCTGCATGAAGATACAGGAAAACAAGGACACATTAAAAATGAAAAGACACTGGCTAATTGTTCTCCATCATGGAGCATTTGCTTGCTGCTTATATTTTATTCCAATACAGCATGTTCCAAAAATACATAAAGAGCTTCGCGGAAGTGTCTGCCTGGGCTTTTAAAAAACAAACTGCTAACGAATCACACTTGCTCTGCATGGAATTCACTTGAATTGTGCAGCGTCCAAAGCATTTGCGTTAATCAGCAAGAACCGGGAGCATCAACACAATCACAGAAGAAATTCATTCAGATCTTACAGAGCAACACCAAGGCAGTTTACAGAAACAATGCATAATGTCTGTGATGCATTTTTTTTTTTTTAATATGGAAAAGATCCTGAACTGCAGATTGGAGTAGCAGGGAGGGAACAATTTAACAGTCATGATTATTGTAATTACCCTGGTCATGTGTTGAAAGTTGAACTTGAATATACTGGAAACAAGTCCAGCGGTTCAAAGCTGATGGGAATGAAATGAGACTCGTGACGATATAATTTGGCAGCAGTCCTGTGTCCCATAATTTGTGTTCGACAGCCTCTATGTTAATAGTCCCTAAGGACTGTAACTGGTGGGGGAAGGGATATAAATGACCGTTCTTTTCTGTTTGCATAGTTGACTGACAAAATGTATAACAATCCACCATGAAATGCAACTCTGAATAAATGGTTGAAAGGGTTGTTTGATTGTCAAAAGGGAGTTAAGTGCACCAAGTAAGAACTATGTTTGTTTTTTTTTAACCTGAAATATTTCTCTCTAGTGCACTGGTCATCTTCGCTTCATTCAATTTTGCCTTCCCCAAGATGGACTCCCAAATTATGCTAGATTACAACTCCCCCAAATTGTTTTAATTCACAACCATGAGAGTAGGAATACAATTATTCTTGTAATTACATCTCGGCTTCACCAACCATGATACAGTAATTTCTTAGTTCTGAAAAGAGTTATGTGAATCAAGCATTTTGGGAGTGTAGACTTTGCAAATTTAACCTGGGATGAACTCCAACTGAAGTCATTGGGATATATCACCTTGAAAAGATATAGTTAGAATGACACTCTTACTCTGTTTTGCTTCTTTTTTTAAAAAAAAAAATCTGACTCTAGAATAGAGCAAAACCCACAGCACTGGTTGAGAACAGAATGAGACATGGAGCAAGTGAGAAAACTGCTAAGATGTAAAGTAGAGCTCTATGAATTCTAGCACAAAAGTTAAACTGGTAAAACATCTTTGTAAGCCATTCTGCTGTTGGAATAAAATAGTTGAAATCAAAAGCATCTATAATTAGAAGTTTCACGGGTTCAAAGAGGATCAGTCACAGCAAGCAAACAAACAAACAAAACCACCAAAACACTTGGAGAAACTCAACTGTTTTTTCAAAAACCAAATCCTACCAACATAATTACGTTATTCAGAAAACAAGTACAGGTAGCCCTCGAGTTATGACAGTAATTGGGATTGGAATTTCCATTGTTAAATGATGCAGTTGTATAGTGTGAGGTCACTTGACTGCACCACTTAGCAATGGCAACCTTGACACTTCCCGTTGCCATTGTTAACAAAATCCCGCCACTTTGTAGGCAAGGACAATCCTGATTCAAACCACCCTGGCTTGAACCCTCTCTGCCTTAAGCGTCTTTAAGGGACTGCCTCTCCTTCAACTCCCCGGACCCCATCTTGATGCTTTTGACCCTCCCTTGCACTCTGCCACCTCTCCTGGCCTTGCTGCCTTGCGCTCTACCCATCCTGCCACCTTGTTGGCCCTGCCACCCTGCACTCTGCTGACCTTACCATCTTATGTTTGCTGGCCTTCTGAAACATCATTAAGAAATGGCCCACACTATTTGGTGACTAGCATGAGCAGCCTGGGGAAGAAGGTCTCACATGGGGCCAGGATGGGCACAGCTTGTTAGCAGTAGAAGATGGCGAAGATCAGTTGCAGGCAGGAGGGCTGGCAGGGTGAGCAGAACCCAGGCAGATGAAGGTGCCTGGGGCTTTTGCACTGGGAAGCTGGTGAATTCCTTGGCAGTGACAATGCTGGGACTGAAGGAGAGGCCCAGGAATGGTGGTAGTTGGCTAAGACTGCTAGTCCCAGGCTTCTACTCCAACCCAATGCTGTCACTACCACCACTAAAGGCCATTTGATGGTTACCCACAACTGCCCATAGCCATTACCACCTATGCACACTGTGAAGGGGTTGATGGGTAAGCAGAGGGCTGCAGATGGACCGTCGCAAGTGCCTCCCAAATCCCAACTGCACATTGAGTAGAGATTCACACCCTGCATGCTGATTGGTTCCATCTTGGGGCTGGGAGGTGGGGGGAAGGCAAGGCACATTCAAGTGAGAAACATTAAAATTCACCGACATATTAAAAGGAATGCCTATGGAACAGTCCCCGAATGACAGCCACATATGTACAATGCAGCAGAACTTATTCCAGCTGCATTCCAGTGGCCAAAAGGGCAGAAATGGGCGTGAGGGGGGGAGATATAGGCAGGTGGAGGGAGAGGAAGTACTCTATGGTCTTAAATGTGAATTCTGATCACATGACAACAGCACTTCAACAGCTGTAACTTCAAGGACTGTGTGTAAGTATCATTTATTCAGCACTGCTCCAACTTTGAATGGTCTCTGAATAAATGATCATAACTCAAGGACTATCTGCAGGCCAGGCACTTTGGCATTGTACAACAGCAGATTAAAGATTTTTTTTCCCTATGGCTTCATCATACAATCCTGCTGTACCATGAAAGGCAGCTGTACCTGATACACCACTCTCATAGACCACTCCCAAATCTGCCATGAGGTCAATAAGGAACAGCATAAAGGGCCAGGGCCACCTATGCCTGGACACCTGATCCAGACTGAATAAAACAGTGGTTGACACTGTATCCTCCTAATAGGCCAACACACCTTTCCGCCTTACAGCTATGCTTTGGTACAACAGCGCTTACAGGTAGGTAGGCACAAGATGTCCCGGGTGGTGTCTTGTTTCCTTTCTATAGTTGCATCAAGCTTAACATTGCAAGGGGACAAAGTTCTACTGGGAATTATAAGCCACTTGAACAGAAAGCTAAAACAGCCTAAAAGCACCTCCTCTGTATGCTAACCAAAAGTACAAAAGACTCTGCTTTCATGGGAATCATTTATTCTTTTCAAGCAGTTGAAATGGTATCAGGTGTTCATTTACAAGCAAACTCATGGGGCATAAAATACTCGGTTTGATTCATTGGACAGGTATGGTCAGCATCAATCTCATTTTACGAATGCAGACTTTTGTCCTTCAGACAGTGGGCCAAATCCTTTGCCAGCTGCTTCTTTGAAAAGCTTCCTGGAACAAACAGGATCTGTATAAAACAAAATGCCTTCGGTGTAATTGCTCGGTTCATTTTCCATGTACTTGTAACGCATGGCATAAAAACTTGCCGGCTATTCATTTAACCAATTTAGTGTTGAAAATTAATGATGCCATAGGCTTGATCTGGAATCTTTGTATGAAAAAAAAAAAGAAAATGAAAGGCCTCGAGCAGGAAATCAATTCAGAAGTATCCCATATGTTGGCCAAAGAATCAATCATCTGGCTATGATTATGTAGGCCTCACATAAAGGAAATGAAGTGAAATGGCTAGTAATTAAGTACAGATTATGGTCCTGGAAATACTCAACTGCGCCTAACTTTGAATTCAAAAAGAACACAATTTTACTAGTATTGCAGAACTTGAGCTTTATATGTTACTGAACTATGTGAAATAGTATAAGTATTACTTGTCAACATTTTCATCTAATCTGCTTAATAGACTTGATTCAGTAGCATATTTTTACACAATTCTAATACAGGCAGTCCTTGACTTACAACCATTCATTGAGTGACTGTTTGAAGCAGGGGTGAAATCTATTTACCTTCCCTACCGGTTTGAAAGTGCATGCCCCCTTAAATTCGCTTAACAACTGTCCCATTTAGCAACATAAATTTTGGGGTCAATTGTTGTCATAAATCGAGGACTTCCTGTACTTTCACTCTACCTCCCTCTTCACTCTCAAATTTGTTCTGGAGTTAGTTTTGAAGGGCAGATGAGCAAATCCGGAACATATAATAATACAGAGGAAAGAAATGGGAAATCTTATCTGCAGTAATAGAAGTGTCCTTGCTTAATAGGATGAAAGCCAGCATTTTCTGCATCAAATTACTCCCAAACCCTTTGAGGAGACATACAGCAAGACAATTAGCAGGCAGAGGGAAGATATATTAAGGAACCCTCACGAGACAATTAGGGTAATAGAAATAGTTGCACTGACTTTCTGCAGCATTAAAACCTACTATCCAGTTAAATGGGGAAAACAGAAGTGGAAGGTTTAGCTTGTTTGTGGTAAAAAGTTTATAAAATTGCTGTCTCAAACAAAACGTTGAAATACAGGAAACTGTATTTCATCATTTGTTCCTTGAAATGTGCAGGAAAGCAGTGTTCAGTGTATTTGGACATTTATTTGTGTATGGAGTAGTATCTGAGTTAATTCAGAGCATTTTAAATTGAATTAAGAGACGCCTCTTTAGATACACAGCCAGCCTTTTCTCTGACAGATGCAAAACAAGCACTCTTGATGTATTTGTGGGCATTTTCCAAGCAATCATTTAAACTTAGTTGGGCATAAAGTTCAGCTTCCCAACTCCTCATCATGTTAAACCAGAAAGAACTACCAAGGGGATGGTAAGAAAGAAGCAGAGATCTCTGGCAGACTGGATCATGATTTTAAAAAAACCCAGAGGAATATAACTAAACTATCACAGTAAATCTTGATAAGTTTTACTATAGTCTAACATGCATTATTTATTTGTTTGTTTATTTATGGAGAACGATTGTGAGTAAAACCATATTTTTCCCATGAGTAAAACAAGCAATTTATTACTCAATGCTTGTCATAGCCTGGTCCTAAGCAGAGAAAAATATAAGCGATAATAATCTTAGAAAATGCTCACTTGAAATTTTAAATTTCACATTTACCAGTTTTAATATTCTGCCAGATCTGTTTTAAAAAAATAAATTATACATCTAACCATTTCACAACTGTAACACTAATTTTAAAAGTGATTTAAAAAAACAAAAACAAAACCAAGGCAGATATAAATTAGTATTTTGATTTTCACTCCTGGTATGTCTCATTACAGGAATTACTGGCTTCCTTTCGAAATAATAAATGGTAAAGTTGGCATCTTGTGAAAAGTATTTTAATCAGGTATTTTCTATAGCCTTTCTCTGAAATTAAATTATGTGCTTTAAACAGCTCCTTCTGGTTTCATGGTCAAATCTGTACCAAATTACCACCAGTAAAGATCTTAGACCTAACACTTTTCATGCACTGTAGGTTTTTCCCTCCAACTTCATATGCTGAAATTAGGGTAAGGTTCCCATCCTAGTTCCCTGTTCTTTCCTTCCTTCTACAGGCAGTCCTCAACTTACGACCACAATTGAGCACAGAATTTATGTTGCTATGTGGGAAGTTTGTTAAGTGAGCTTCATCCCATTTCACGACTTTTCTTCCCACATTTATTAAGGGAATCACTTAATTATGTGAATCACTGCAGTTGTTAAATTAGTAACACAGTTGTTAAGTGAATCTGGCTTCCTCCATTGACTTTGTCAGGTTGCAAAAGGGGATCACATGATCCTGGGACACTGCAACTATCATAAATATGAACCAGTTGTTCATATTTGGTCCATAAATATGAACCAGTCCAAATGTAAATCATGTGACCATGGGGATGCCGAAATGGTCATGTGTGAAAAATGGTCATGTCACTTTTTTCAGTTACAACATCGAATGGTCACTAAATGAACCGTTGTATGTTGAGGACTACCTGTATAAAGCACCTCCAACCACCCTTCAGCTTGGGGATTGCAAAATAAAAATGTGAGAAGTGTAGACAAATTTCTCACACCTCTAATGTTCCATTCCACTGCAGGCCTGTTGGTGAACGTCCCGGGGATTAGAAGACGAAGGATACCAGAACAAATTCCATATGTCACTACTGCAGGTGCAACACTCCAACCCCAAAATCATTCTTTTCAGTTAGCATGCTATATAAAACAGTCAGTTTTGTAGGCAAGCCTATGGCTGAAATAAATTCAACCTTTCAGCAAGCTGTTATTTGAGGGTTTAAGAGCTGAACAGCAGAATTAATATTGAAAGATTTAAAATGAGTATGTCTGAATATTTAGCATGAGCTGAGCTGAGAGGAAAGAATATTGGTTCAAAACCACCTTCTAGGGCGGAGCTCCTCCGTCTGCTTCTAGCCAAACTGCACCAGGGTAAAGATAAAAAGAGATATGAAGTTCTTACGTCTGTGGGGTTTTTTTTCATCCTATCTCAAGGAAGATAGAATAAAAAAACAGATTTAGGAACTGAATTTTTCATTTAAAAAAATGGGATTAATTAGTTTCTGTAAGACTCTTTGGGAAACACAGGTTTGTTGGCGAGCACCTACACAATGAAGTCCACAAAATTCAACACTATAGATGGGAGAATGCACAGGGATTCCTAATCACAATGATCCCAACAGAATGGTCCATGGTTAATGGCATCAGAAGGCAAGCTCTGCCTTTTCATGCTTGTATGTAACAGCACTTACAAAAATCTAATGAGCAGAGATTGTATTGCAACAATGCAATACATATTATTACTTCCTTGTTAAGTGGGGTGTTTTTTTGCTCCCAAGCCAGCAAGATTCTTCCTCCAAGTTCAGAGCTGCTTATGAACGAGAAGGGACTTTTAAAATCAGCCGTGGTTGAAGACATACTCAGAAACAGCTGGATTTCATCTTCTGTAGGTTGGGTTTTAAAACCATGGAAGAAATACCGGCACATTTTTAATGGACCTGCTACATACTGGTCACTTTTTGGTTTGGTATTAATAAATATTTTAATAGAGCATTAGAAAGATAAGTAAGATTAAAAGCTTTTAAGATAATGTTTAACCAATTATCCAAAATATGGAATTCAACAATGTATGAAAAACTACATTTATCAGACATGGACTTCTGCAAAAATAAATAGTTTTCTTCCTGTGGAAAGACACTATCAAGCCAGTTTTAAACCTGGATTGAAGAAGCACATTTATTTGAACTTGTCCTATACAGCTGGTCCTCGAATTACATCCATTTGTTTAGTGATCCTTCAAAGTTACAATGGCACTGAAAAAGTTACTTCTGATAATTTTTCACACTTACACCTGTTACATGGTCATTGGAATGTATTTATGACGGTCGCAGTGTCCCGGGATCACGTGATCCACTTTTTGAGACCTTCTAACAAGCAAAGTCAACGGGAAAGCCTGATTTACTTAACAACCAACTTAACAACTGCAGTGATTCACTTAACAACTGAGGTAAGAAAGTTCGTAAAATGGGGCAAAATTTACTTAACTGTCTTGCTTAGCAACAGAAATGTTGGGTTCAATTGTGGTCATAAGTCGAGGACTACCCGTATTGACATAAAGTCAGATTTAATACTTCTCTGTGTGATCGAAGTTCAATTTAATAACTAAGTTATTTCCTTATGTATGTGTGG
Source organism: Grayia smithii (assembly GCA_032468115.1). NCBI lineage: Eukaryota > Metazoa > Chordata > Lepidosauria > Squamata > Grayiidae > Grayia > Grayia smithii. Next base: position 177,463 of record JANHFM010006068.1, on the reverse strand, counting down.
GTGTATATAATTTTATGTTTGGGTTATGTTTTTTCTTTTATTATAAAAAAATAAAAGCAGAATATACTAGCTTATGACATGAATTGCTTGGTTCTGACTTACCATGATATGTAAACTTAACCATAACAATCTGCACAATCTTAGTGTGATCTGTGAACCAACCCATGCTTTACTTAAGTCAACTAACCATGATTAGTCAACTTGTGGCTCAGTATGACATGCCAGTCCAATGACTGGATATGAAGTGTCAGCTGTGCTACTGATAATTTGAAAAATTCATTGTTGGCAGCATTTTGGAAGGCAGCTGATAGAATTAAATAAAGATAAATTAATTCAAAATATTTCTGTTCCAGATATCTATATGTACGAAAGTTGATGCTTTCCTTTCAACAGGCTTAGTAAGCAATGACTCAACAAAGGATTTAAGAAGAAAAGGGATATGACCTCTATATATAATGAACTTGACAAGTAAATTATTAACTAAAATAAATCCAGTCTCATTTACAATCCAGCACACTATCAGTGCAAAATGGAAATCAGTTGGCTTAAAAACTATCCATTTCCTTATCTGAGTAACAGAAGAATAAATTCTTCTTTAAAAGATTCTGGACAAAAAAGTGAAGTCTTTCAATACATTTCAAGTAAGCCACAGTTGGTTTACCTTGGTGGGCATTGATCTGAAGAAGATAGTAATCTTATGCAAACAAAAGTCTCCCTTATTGAAATTTTGTCAATGCGTTCATTCCTGACAATTTGTAAAGATTTGAATATGCAAATTACAGTGCAAAACTATGTTTAAAAAACACAAATGCATGTTAAGACTAACAATGATTATATATATATATATATTTCTGATCTTGCCTAAAAAAGTTGCACATTAAAAAAATGGAAACCCAGAACTGAATAGATATATTGGGTTAGGGTTTTTCTTTTCACTTTCCTTCTTTTTCCAACATATACAAATGGGAGAAATGTTACTTATTTCAAACCTTATGTCCTGCTTCTGTCAAATCACGCACAATTGTTGCAACTTCCTGAGACTGCACAATGCCATTTCTTCAATAAAGATTCCATTAAACTTAAAAATGCAAACAAGAAAAGATGATGAGGTGGATGATCGCCTATTGCTTTTTCATACAAGAACTTTTTTTTGCCTGTTAAAACTTCCAAAATGGCATACTGATCCCTTCCCACATTACATGCTCCTAGTTCTCCTGTGGCTCTTTTCTTGCATCCAAGAGCAAGAAGATCAAGCAGAAGTTACCTAGAAGAATCTCCTTTCAAAGATGTCTATGTACAAAGAGAACACTGCCACAACTGAAATTCCTTTTTAAAATGGGTTGTTTCCTGGTTTTTACACAGATCCAACATACTTCTAGATTGGAAAGATTGGAAAGATACGGTACAACACTTAAATCTGTTTTAGCAGCTTTTCACTGGCTGGTTTACATGAGTGCCAAGAGATGAATTCTTTCCTACATGAAGTGCAGTAAGGAAGCCTTTGAGCAGCTAGCCAACACTTTTAGGTGGAACACAATAATCCCCCACACTGGTGTGTGCATGCATGAACTAAAGACATTTCTGACAATTTTCTCCTCTTTGCTTCTTTACCCTCAAAGAAGTTGTTACATACTGCTGCCTTTCCACCTCAGATTATCTTCTGCTACTTCTATTGCCTTTGGAGCCCAACCATCATCCCCACCCAAGAGCTTGTGCCAGCCCTCATTCATGCTTCAGTAAAAGCCCTACGTTGTTGACATCACAGATAAAGGGGACAAGCTGCATGCTAAGCAGCGACCCGAACACCAGGTCAGCTCTCACAATGACAGAGGACTCTCTGGCTCCCCAATTTTCTCCTTCTCTGGGAGAATAAGCACAAATGGGAGGAGGAGACCTTTAGCATCGAAGGGAGTTTTGAGCAGTTCTGTGTCAAAGGTGCCTTTAAGTCCCCCATCTGCTTCCACCTCGCCATTCTGAGCCAAGTTGAAGCTCAACATCCCAGTCCGGTTGACGCAATAGATGGTACTGCCCAATGCAGCACAGCGAAAAGGTTGGACAGGGCTGCCAGCAGGGCGAAAGGAAGTGCACTGACGCCAGTGCTTGGCCACCGTGTTGTACTGGAAGACTTCCACTCCGGCACCCTGCCCTTGTTCCCCGCGGCTGCTGCTCACATCGAAGCGGTAAATGAAGCTCTTGTAGGCCACCATGTCAGCCGAGCGGCGCCGGCTGCTGTTGTAAGGACACTCCTGCCACTCATCCCGCTTAGGGTCATACTTGAGCAGCCGGTAGAAGAGGGAGCCTCCAGACACGTAGATCTCCCCATTGCAGGTGGTCGCCTCGTGAGCTACGGCAAAAGCCCCCTTGGGCAGAGGGGCAACAGGGCTCCACCGGTCCGACCGGGGGTCGTATTTCTCCACCGTGAAGAGGCATTCCCCACCCACCGCATAGAGATACCCATCCAGGGCCAGGAGCTTCAGTTGAGAGCGTGCCTGCCCCATAGGCTTGACCTGGCTCCAGGTATCAGTTAAGGGGTTGTAACAAAACACCTTGTCCGACAGCTTGGGCCGTTGGTCACCAGGCCCCGTGGAGATCCCGCCCGCTAAGAAAAGATAGTTGTAGAGGACACACATGGCGCATCCCTTGGCATTGGCCTCCTCTGGTAGTCGGGTGAGGACGCTCCACTCCTGGTCTACCTCCTGGTAGCTGTAGAGCAGGGCGCCGCCGTCCTCCAGGGACACCACGGAGGACGGGCTCTGCGGCCGGCTGCTCTCGCGGCTCTGCGGCCGGCTGCCCGCGCCGAGCCGCTCGAAGGCGTCGCTCACCTCGGCCACCAGCAGGCAGGCTTTGCCGGCCTCCAGGCGGCGCCGCAGGATGAGGTCCCGCTCGGCTCCGCTCAGGCGGCCGTAGACGGCGGGCTCGCGCAGCACCTGCAGATAGTGGTCGCTCATGAAGCGGAAGGCGGCTTCGCGCAGGTCGGCCAGCCGCTGCTTCTTGGCCAGGCAGAGCAGCTGGTAGCAGTTGTCGAGGCTGAGCTGGGCCCGCATGGCTTCGGCGGCGCAGTGCAGGGCGCAGGGCATCTGGAGCACGCGGGCGCCGCTCACCACCTCGGCCAGGTTGTCGTGCCGCACCTCGCCCATGCGCGCCGTGTAGACGTACTCCAGCAGCAGGCGCAGCGCCCCGTAGCTCACCCCCTTGAGGCGCAGGATATCCCGCGAGGAGCGGGCTCGGAAATAGTCGCTCTTGGCCGCCAGCACCGCTTTGTGAGCCCGGATCCGCCGCCCGGACACTTCGATCACCAAATCCGGCTCTTCGGCCAGCGCCTGCGAAGGAAAAGGCTGAAGGGGCGACTCGCCGATCGGATCGGGACTGCCGACGGAGACCGGCGAGGGTTTGCCTCGGCTGCCCCCGCCCTCCTCCTCTTCCTCCGACTCGGGCGCCGCGTTGTTAATGTCCCACTGGTGCTTCACCACGCGGCTGCTGCTGCAGCTGCAGCTGCCGGACGAGGAGGAGGAAGGAGAGGCGGCGTCGAGCTCCGGATGCAGAGCCTGGTCATCGCCGCCGCCGCCGCCGCCGCCGCCGCCGCCGGAGG
>JANHFM010006068.1:145668-166074 GCA_032468115.1 Grayia smithii | reverse complement strand
GAAATAAGCGCTTGGCCTTATTGCCATGTGCTCAAAAGCCTGATTGGGCTTATTATCAGGGGATGTCTTATTTTGGGAAAAACAGGGTAGTGCCTGTCGATAAGTATAAAATATAAAATATATTTTTCCTTCTTAATTTGTATCTTTAGTTTGTATTTCAATTGTTTTCAGTTTCTTTTTTTTATAAGATTAAAGATTGTTTCTTTGGAAAAAAACAGAAAGTACAATGTAATTATGATATATAATGCAGAGCCAATGTCTGGCTAAAAGCCTCTTGATTCAGACTGTGGTCTTATCAAGTCTTTTATACACAATAATGTCAATATATCATTTTTTTTTGTGAAGTTGGAATTTAACACAATTTTTGCTATATCTACACTCAACTACATTACTCTCCCATTCCAAGCTGTGTCCCAAACCCAGATGACTGGGTCATTTATGACTGGTCAGTACCAATATGCAATCTGGTTTGCTAACAATAGATAACTAGCCCTAGCCTAAAGCTGAACATATTTCCTCCCGCATTACAAAGGGTGAAATAAAGCAAATAAGACTCTTCATTATCAGTTGCCAAAATAGGACTGGTGGAAAATTTGTTCCTTCCAACTCTACAATTCTGCCTGAGGTAGCAGAATGACCAGGTCTGATAATGAGAAGCAGAGGGATAAAGAGATTTTATTTTTATTTTTTTTGCTGAGACTCTTTATAATTGCACAACTTCTTCAAACATAGAAGAGTTTAGGTAGATTTAACTAGAGAGAGAGAAAATCTATACTTTACATGAAAAATAAATGGTACTTAATGGAAAGGTCATCCACTTCTGCGGCTTTTTTAAAAGGAACCAGGGATAGAGATCAGGACAACAAGTTAGTAATTATTTTAGATCAGGATGGCCTTTTTATGACTTGTGGACTTCAACTCCCAGAATTCCTGAGCCAGCCACAAGTCATAAAGGGGCCAGCCATCATTCTATTTTAGATCCAATGCATTCAGCCATACTGACCAGAGTTAAAACTGTTGAGTCCAGCTGTCTTGCTCCAAGATATAGTTTGGGCCCATCAATATTGGGAACAGCAACAACACACCTTCTCCAAGCATGCCTTTCTTCTTCCTAATAAACCTGATGCCGAAATAAGTCTCTTCTCCAACCAACTCACCATCACTCAGGTGATAACTTCTTACTGACCAGCCAATTGGTGAAACTTTTGTGAATACTAGTCTCCTGGTTATTTTGCAATATTACCAAATTAAACCAATGTGAGGAGACAGATTTCTTACTGAGTTATACCGGAATGCACATAATGAGATTTTTTATCAGGCATCCTCCACTATAAAATGAGAAGTGGGGAGATAATCAGGATTGAATGAGGATTCTATCTAATTCTCTCTCTACCTGGCAATTTTTTTTTAGTTTAGTTTTTCAAGGAGAAAAGATTAAAATGTTGTGGATTTAGCCTCAGTAATTCAAATTAAATGCCTCTGCCTACTCCTTAGAATTGCTTCTAATTATAGATATGCAAAGGTGCATACTTAATGAGCAAGGTCTTGGATCAGCATTGACTACAAAAAAAAGCATACACAAAACCATAAGAAAAAGACCTCTTGACCTGTGGGCACAAACTTATCAGAAACGAGTAAGCAGTAGCAGCCTTCACCCATATGATCTATACTGACAAATAGTCCAACTGCAAAATAACACTGCAAGGGGAAAAAAATCCACTAGTTCAATTCCAGGTAGGAGCAAAGAATTTTGTAATTTATTTGGGTGAATTCAAAGGAAAGTTACAATAGAAAGAAGTTCTTAAATAAGATTGCAGAAATTTACTAATATGTGATCAATTGGGGTTAGTTGACCAACAACCATAAACTCTCTGTTTATGTACACTAGCTTGCCAATCAGAGTTGGTGGGGGTGTTGTTTTCACCTTGATTAAGCTGTTGCTTACTGCTTGTTTGTCTGGTGTTAATTCTGGTGTTAATCCATGCTTATCTGATTGCTGGTAAGGAGATGTTTTGGTCTTTTTCTTTCTTGTAGCTTTTTTATAGTCTCTTTGGAATAGTGTATTTATCTCTATGTGCTTGTTGATGGCTGATTTGTATGAATGCCAAGGTTCCAATAATTCCCTAGCATTTTTGGATTTAGCTTGGTCTAAGGTGCTCAAAATTTCCCAGTTGAAACGGTATGTCCATGTGTTGCGAGATTAATGAGTTTACACTGAATTCTCTGACTGTTAGTTAGTGTTCATGGATGAGCTCTTCTGCCTGTCTGTCTACAGACTGTTAAGAGTTCTCACACTATATATTATAGGTGAGTCCTGTTTTCTTTTGTTTTTCTTGTTAGGCTACTGGTGTACTTAAGATGTTTTTTTTGAGGGCTCTGGTTGGTTTTTCTTTTTATTAATTCACAACTGAGCCCACCATTTTTGTTGCTAAGTGAGATAGTTATTAAGTGACTTTTGCCCCATTTGCCCCATCTTTCTTGCCACTGTTTTTAAGTGAGTTACTGCAGTTGTTATGTTAGTAACATGGTTGTTAAGTGAATCTGGCTCCCCATTAACTTTGCTTGTCAGAAAGTCGCAAAAGGTGATTGATCGATCACTTGACCCCAGAACACTGCAACCATCATAACTATGAGTCAATTGTCAAGCATCTCAATTTTGATCACATGACCGTGGGGATTTTGAAGTGGTCATAAATGTGAAAAATGGTCATGTCACTTTTTCGGTGACATTGTAACTTTTGTAACTCAAGGACTACCTGACACAGGGATGTTAATCATAAAGAAGCTACCTCAGGAGTTTATCTGTCCCCTGGTGATGCCATGAGATTGTAATAGGCTGTTATTTTTTTTTTCTGAGATGTTTCTGATGTGTGACAATGTTATCCTTTTCATGGTTGTGCTATCATGGGCTGAGTGGTCAGGCACCTTTTGGTAAACTTGCATAGATATTGATTTTATTCAAAGATTTTCTTTAAGGTGATCTGTTTCTTTTTTTCTGGTGTTCTCGGTTGCTGTATTTATGCACCCCTAAATAATGTTCTTTCATAGCTTCTCTTCTGAGAGATTGGATTATTATTTTGGTAATGGAGTTCCTGGTTAGCATGAGTCATTTTTTGATAAGACTTGTGTTTCTAATTTGCCACTAATTTGCATGATGCAATCAGTGCTGTAGAAGTCTTGTTTAGCTTGCACTTAAACTGCAGGACCAGAAGAGTGCACAGGAGATTATGGGATTGGGCAGGGAGCCATCTGTTCCCTGCCCTGGGTGCTGCAGGATGAGGTTGCTATGCTTATGCTGTGCATTCAGTTGGCCTTTTACAGGAGATCATGAGTTCATTTTTCCATTTGTAACCCTCCCATGTTTTCCCAGTGCTTATCTTTTTCTATTCCATTTAAACATAAAACCCTGGAATAGCTGCACAATGTATTTTGATTTTGGGTTGCTAGGATTGCTCCATCTGGAGGCATCCCATGGCCAACATAATCAAAATCTCTGCATGTCCTCGTGCTAATTTGGGGCAGGTGAGGACAGCTGGATGTATCTTTGTCTCTTTCCAAGATGCTGGACTGATGCACCCAAATCCATCCCAATATTTTTTATTCAAAGTAATTCAATGCTCAGAACAGGGCTGTTGACTTTAAGGAGTCTCCCCCTGATTAAACAGGGCAAGAACTGCAGCCTAAGCATTTAACAGGAGAACTCATTCTTTTGTTCGGAGTGAAAAAAATGCGAATAGAACAATGGGAGCCTGAATTTGGCGTTAGTACAGCTCATGTTAGCATTGTTATCTGCAATCTGACTCAGGCCTGCTCTTTAGCACACTTTAGTATGATACAGGTAGACCTCAACCTAAAAGCCACAATTAAGTCCAAAATTTCCATTGCTAAGCAAAACAGTTGTTAAGTGAGTTTTGCTCCATTTTATGACCTTTCTTGCCATAGTTGTTAAGTGAATCTCTAACTTACCAGTTGTTAAGTTAGCAACATGGTTGTTAAACCAACCTGGTTCCCCATTGACTTTGCTTGACTTAAGGTGGCAAAAGGTGATCACATGACCTCTGGGACTCTGCAATCATCATGAGTTGATTACCAAGTGTCTGATCACATGACCATGGAGATGCTGCAATTGTCATGTGAAAAACGGTCATAAGTCACTTTTTTCAGTGCTTCTGTAACTTCAAACAGTCATTAAATGAACTGTTGTAAGTAGAAGACTACCTGTACTCTTCATTAAATTTAGCAGCCCACAACTCACTAGATCGGTGAGCATGAAAAAAACATCATGAACTATTGTATTTAGATGTGTGCAAACTAAAGTATTTCGCTTCAAAACGCTTCAGGCAGAACATTTCGTGTGGAGTGTGAAATGGATCGTTTTGAGGATCCTGAAAGTATTGTGTGCTCAAATCAGCCTCTCAGAAGATATGACAGTAACATCACCAAGAGGTTGGGTCAAATGGCCTCTTCTAATTTTGAGGCTTGCTTTTTTAAAATCAGCATGGTAAGCCTAAAGTACCTATTTTGCTTCTTATTTTGCATTTTTAAAAAGCAGCAACTACATTTTTGAACATGCTACCTGTGAGGGCTCCAGGAGTAATAAAAATGTTTGCTAGATGGCAGGGGTCACTCTTTTTACAGCGGACACATCACTCTGCTGCTTGCAGTATAACACACCTAACAGATGGAGGTATGTTCCTCTACCACCTCACCCTAAAATACATGAGATTCTCAGTTCCTTCAGCCTATTTAGCTATCTTGAAAATGGAAAATAATCTCCTGCATTTGATTACAGCCTATTTTCATCTTGCAAGTTTCTTGTCCCCAGCTGTAAGTAAGAAGGTAGAAGGAACCAGAGGATTGCTAAATTGGCCATCTTGATTAGGGTCATGTTGTACTTATGCTAGGTTGGATCTAGACAACATTTCCTACAGTACATTAATATATCTCCTGACAGTTCAGCTTGCCCTGGGAAAGACAGTGCACAGCTAGTTCAAATGAAAGGTTAATGTGAAGCCAGAGACAATTGGAGGGGGAAAAAAAGTCAAACTACAAAGTATGTTTGCTATCAGAAAGATTAGAGATATTCCTGCTCTTGGTGGAAAAAGGGAGCAAAGTAATGTTGAAAGGGAATCTTCTTTCCATGCTAGAGAACTTTCTGGATTTCTCCTTCAGTTCTTTAAGGAGAAAATATCTATATTCTGCTATGTGAAAAAACAATTAACTCATAGTACTGTGGACAGGCTTTCTCAAGAAAAATAATCCCAAAGTGAAATCCTAAAGGAGAATTATACAGGGATCAGTTAAAGATGGGAACAGCAGTTCCTTAAAATAAGCATGTTTTAGAGCTGTCCATTGGTTCAGAGATAACCTAATGCCTTTACATTGCAGCAAATGTATACTAGTGAACACCAGTTTTACCAGCCTTTTTGAGTCTGTGTCTTCGATCCAGATGTGCTGCAATGATGAATCCCAGAATTCCTCTTTAAAATTCTAGGAGACGTAATCCTCAAAGATTTAACCAGCTGTTGGTAAAGACTAAATTGAACATCTTCAGCCAGCCATTTGCAGAAATTTATATACAGATACTCATTGGAAGCTTAGAATCTTATTCTTGGGAGGGAAAAATCTCCTAAATATAATTAGTGTTACTTCTGAGTAGATATCAGGATGATTATATAATTATAAATTCTTCAGCTTGGCCAGATGGTAACCTATTTTTGTCAAACACCAATTCATCTATCCTTTTTTTTTTTGAAGGAGGCTGAGATGCTGAGAAGGGACTGACAGGTTATCCTAAAATTTAGAAATTAAGCATGTTTGCTGTTGTTTGTTAATGACCCGTTAGGATTTCATCTGAGTGTAAGGATTGTGAGAAGCAGAAATAGGTCTTAATTTGGAGGGCAGCTGCATCTACATCTTGAGTAGTGAGGCTCTACCAAACCAATCTGCCTTCGAAGCCTATCTTTAGTTCCCCTAAATTCAATTGTACCCTTTCTCTTGATATGCAAAAGTAACAGAATTCAAATTGGAAAGGAGAGATGGAGATTGTAAAACAGCTGTTTTTCAGTAATGTTCTGGCATTTCTTAAGAATTGCTAAGCACCATGATTCAAACAGTGGTGGTTGTCTAAGGCTTAGTGGTTTGTGTGGGGAGGGGAAGGAGTGAAGGGTCAAAACAATTGTTATTAAAAAACATTAGGACAAATCTATGACAATATCTGCTTTTGCCATAATGGAAGAGGCAAGTCGGAATAACGACGACAGACCACGCATCAGTGTGACACAGAGCACAAAGCAAAATCTAAAAGGAAATCAAAATGCAAGTAACCCAACGAAAACGACAGAAAAGTTCTCTGCCTATTTTGAAGGGAGAGAGAGCCAAAGGCAGCGGAGAGGAGGATGAATGCCCAGTGAGGGTGAGAGCATGCTCAGTGCAGCTGCGGTCCTACTGTACAGGCGGTGAAATGGATTAATGGAAGGGGGTGGGGAAGCCAGAATCAAGGGGGATCTGGCTCCACAATCTCGATTAAGGAAGAGATTTTCCCCCGGTCGTCCCTGGCTCGCTAGCTCTCACCTCCCCGGCTTCCAGGCTGCAATTCCGCATGATGCATTTACCAGGGACGAGGCAAGGATTAGGATTCCTCCGGAGGATCCAGTTCGTGCAAAGCGTCAACCTCTCATCTCCCCGCTTCGCAGCCTCAGCATGCAAGACCCTTCCAGCTAAAGCCCCAAAACTGCAAAGCCACCCCGGCTTGTTTTGCTTGGGGATCGCCGCGGGGCCCTACGGGGGGATGCTGCGTAAAAAAGCGCAGCCTATTCCAAAGCCCGGCGCGCCAGGTACGGAACGGCAGCGTATGGCTCGGTTCCTCTCTGCCCGCGCGCCCCGATCGCCGCGGGAGAAGTTGCGGGGAGCGCCTCCTCACCTTGGGCCGGCCTGTCAGGCGGGCGTCCCCGTCGTCCACTCGTGAAGGCGGCTCTCCCGTCCGGCTGCAACCCTCGCAGTCAACGGCAGGCTGAGGAGGAGGCGGCGCCGCCGCCGCCGCCCCCTCCGCCGGAGCGCAAAACCGCGCCGTTTCCGCCTTCAAGGCAGCGCGGGAGAGAGATGCGCCTGATCGCCCAAGACGACGCAGCGTCGCCGCTCGCCGCTGAGGAAAAACCTCCCCGGTTTAACGTTCAGCCGGCCGCTCTGTGTTCTCCCGGCCACGCTTCGCGGAGCAGAGCCTTGCCGCGCCGTCTCTGGCTCGCCCGGATCTCCCAGAGAAATCCGCGGGCTGGTGGCTCCGCTCGCGCCCGCCCCTGTGTGAATGATGCAGGAACGGGTGCCGGAGCGCGCGCTCCCCCGAAAGGAGGCGAGCCTCGAGTGCGGATGGAGACTCGATGGAGGCAGGCGGGGTGTAAGGGAGCTCGGCTCCTACCAAGCCGCCCTCAGAGAAGGAAGTCCTTTGTTTGGAAATGGCTGCTTCTTCCCGGCCGCCACCGGCGCCCAAGTATCTCCTTGCGCGCCCTTGAGCCTTTGTTTATCCGCGGGCTGGATCGCGCCAGGCGCCGCCCTGGCAAGCCCCGCTTGCGCGACGCGATCCTAACCTGTAGATTCACTGGCTTTCTTCCAAGAGAGACTACGTTATAGAATTGTAGTTGATGTTACCTAAGTTGGGTAACGAAAAGTCTGCAAGAAAACAACCAGGCTCGGAGAACACCTAGAACCCTTCATTTCAACCCTTTCAAATATTCTCCTTTATCAGAATTGTAGTTTTTGTTAATAATCTAGTGTCTTTAATTGACTCGAAAAAGCCATCTGATGTGCAGCGCCCTCTTTGGAGCTCTGGTCCCCAGAGGAAAAGTGGCTTTTCGTAGTAGGTGAAAAAAGCAAATAGTGAACACCTGTGGCTGCTCCTGTGCAAAAACACAAACTATGTATCAGTCAGGATCCTAATTGTACTTGCTTCGCTCTCTAGCACTCCATTTCGCTTTCCACAATAATTGAGTTGGGACTGGGGTAATAATAGAGTTTATTAACATAAAACCCCATCTCTTCTCCTGCATCCCAGCTTTCCAAGATCCACGAGACTTTTCTCAACATGGTACCTAATCATACTTCAAAAATTGCCAATAGGGTTGAGCTTCTTTTCAGCTCTATCCCTGAGGTGTAACCATCTTACCACAGGCTACGAGTGAGATTCCCCTGCCGATGTTGAAAGTAGTCCAAGACTTTGCAAGGAAAATCTTAATCTGTTACATTTCATTCCCTTCGCCAAAACTTGTTGTGTGCCATCACCTTGCTGTAAAATCAGGGACCAGAAGAGGATGGGAATCAGAAGTTCAGGCAGCTGATGTGTGTGTCCCTTCTCCACCAGCATCTTTCCACTGTTTCATAAAAGGATGGACTATCTGTCTCCTGAGTGGATCAGGAGAAACAGATGTTTTAATTCTGGAATGTAAAAAGCGCCATAATAAACAACTTTCAAGTTGTCTTATTCACACATGAGAAACAAGATGAAGGCATGCGAGACACACCCTTTCCTAAATATTACTAAGACATATTTTAGCCATGATTGCATACAAGTGGAAGGCAGTGGAATTATCAGCTGAATGAAGCAAATGATCAAAAATTCAACAATGAAGATAGGAATTTACACTACTTAACAAATGCACAAATTGCTGGAAGAGTAAAAAGTCACCTGAAGAAAGAAGAAACTTTGAGAAAAATGACTAAATTTGAAATGCTTATTCGGAATGAAGATCATATATTGGGATGCATTAAAGACTGATACCAAAATATGGCAGAGACAGAACAAATTAAATATTGCTTAATCAAATGGATGTAAAACCTCAAATAAATGAGAATAATGGGAAGAGGTATAGGGGGAAAAACTCATGAAGGTACAATTTGGGGGAATTAGTATAAAATGTTTTATAGATGGAGTATAAATCCAAGATGGACAAACCATAAAATAATAAATGTTGCAAATGCTGTTAAGAAAAAAGAAATATTTTCACACATGGAATGATCATGCAAAAATTTTTAGCAGGCAAAAAAATTTAGCATACATTTGGAAAAGTAAAATTTGCTAATGATATAAAAATGGGAGAACCAAATTTGGAGAATATGCAGCAATGGCAACAGATGAAACTTTAAGCAGATATAAGCAATAATCCCCAGTGTTCAAAACACAGCATAAATATTTAAGCAATAGTTAGCGGTTGGGGGAAAAGGGGAAGGGAAGAATGTTACTGAATGTTCTCTTCACAGCATGTTTGTTGTTTTATTCTTTGCTTTTTGCATGTTTATTCCTGTGTGATTTTTGGTTTGGTTTATGTATTTTTACAAAAGTATTTTACTATGAAGATGATTCCTGCAACCTTGAAGAAGGGTGTAGTAGTCCTCCTCAACTCACCCCACCTTGGATACAGCTGTATTGGACAATTATCATCCTCTCTCCAGCCCTGCTTGTTGAGATTGTGTTAGGAAGGCAATAACAAGAGTATTTCCCAGGAAGTGGATTATAAGTTTTTTTAAGTTCCATGATGCCTGTTAGTGTCAATTCTTATAATGACCTGGAAAACAGGTTCAGTATAGCAGATTCCTGGTGTATATAAATCAGGAATCTGCTATACTGAAATGAAATTCTAGCTGCGTATTTACACACTTGGCATTGTGTATGAACCAATCAAAAGCAACCCATGTTTTCGGGGTTATTATAAGAATTGACACTAACAGGCATCACGGTACTTTAAAAAACATATTTTGTTCCTGGTTGTATTTCATTGAACATTTTCCCCAATATATTACATGTTTCATGCTCCCCCTTGTAGCTGTTTGAACAAATAACATAATAAGCTACTAATACAGTTCTGAGGTCTTGTTTATTCACAGTTTATTGAGTTTATTTTAGACATAAATACATATTTGATTGGCTCAGGTTATAACAAATGTACTGTTAGATATTAGAAAACATTTGATGAAACATAGTGACTGTCTTCTTCCCAGATATCATTATTCTCACATGGGATCAGACACAAAAATCTGCCTAGCAACACATATATGTTTCTGTGTGGACTATAGATGTGGCTTGTATCCAATATTAAAGCAGTACTTCGGTTACTGGTTAGCATTTTAATCTATATATACATATATACAATTTTATTGGAGTTTTAAAAAGTTCTGTAATATAGCACACATATTTTATAATAGACTTGTTAGGAAACTTCCTCAGCAACCCTCACTAACCAGGATCCAAAGAGCTTAATGGAATTTTCCTTAGAAAGCTCTATCACAAACTATTCCTCAAAGCCCTTTTAGTTTCCAAAGCAAGTTGAGTTAGAGTGTAGGAAATATTATCGGAGACAGGTGAGTTCAAAGAAATCCTGAAATTGGGGAACTAGTTTCACTTTTTATCAACCAATGGCAAATAAGTATTTAACCAAAACCTAACCACAAGTGTTTGAGGAGTGTAAAGTGGAATGGTTAAGTGCTAAAAGTTAAAAATATTTTTTCAACTGCTGTAGACATTATCAGTTCTTTTTGTTGACCTCTGCTCACTTCTGCAATGGACTCATTTGGAAGTTGTTACTTGATAATGCAACTCTGAACACCTTTTCTGTAAAATTATGGCTTAAAGAACTTATAGTTGTATCTTCACTATGGGAAATTTTTTATTTAGAAATGAATTCTGGGAGTATCCATGTCTGAACTAAGGAGCCAGAAATTCAAATGTTTCATTACTGCTGACCTAAAGATATGACAAGGTCTCACATCCAGCCAAGGACACACACATATGAGAACCACTGTGTGTTTGACTTTCAAGAGCACCATCAGTTGGAACCATATATAAAAGAGCAACTCAAGAGACAGAAGTGATTACCGTTTATACCTGCTAAACTATAAATTTGTGATTCCACAAATATGAATCTACATTTGATTAACTAGACAGTAAGGCTTTTAATGCTCTAATTGAGGGAAAAATCTATTGCTCCTATTAAAAGTGCTTTCTAATTTATTGCAAACCAATAACTTGCTGGTGGATGCCAATCAGTTTTCGGCCTCCACTTTTTCCATCTTCAGGAAAAGAGATGAAGCCTCCCTCCTCTCTCATGCACAAATTTATGTCTTCATTATTGTATAACTATATCAAATTTAGTCACAGGTAACAGAAACATTTAATATCCATTGATCTAATTGAATCTTCCCTAAGTGCAATGAATTCAGTGTATTACACTTGAAAGGAATGGCCACAACAGAGCTTTGTAATTTAAGTTTCCTAGTAGAATTCCCCCTTCTTCAAGAAGAAAAAAAGATGAAACTAGGACTCTGTGATCCAACATACTGCTCTGCTATTATTCCCAATAAGCAGACTGTTAATTGGTACAGCAAAGCTCTTTTAAAGTTTAAATTCTTATGTTCCATCCCATCCTATCAGAATATACCACTACAGGTATTACATATACAAACTTCAAGAAATCCAAATGGATAAGCTTGCAAGCTTGAGGTAAATGATCTCATTCTGCAGCTAAGCTCTGGCAAGGCTCAGGTACACCCAGGTTTTAAGACATCACATAGTTCTACAAACTGTAAAATGATGCTTAATTGCCATTATCCAGAGTCATTATGATGGCTCCTGAAGTTGTAGCTGTTGGTCACGAGCAATTAAGTTTTTCACAGCAGTGATAGCACCTGTGTTTGCATCCCAGGTAGGTATGTAGTTTTCCATTTTATTAAAAGGAAATATGTTGACTTGCTTTGATTATACAAATTCCCTTCTTTATTGCTTGGAAACAAGATGCCTTGGCATCTTCTTTCTATAGATGTAGGGCTGGGGTTTTTTGGTGCTTTTTTTGGCCAATATTCACATGACAAATGCACATTTGTTGACTTCAGATCAAAGTCTGTGTTAATAATATGCATTGGTAACAATCAGTGATGTATCTGGAGAGCAATGAAGTCATAATGAGTCACTATCTTGCCAGGGCTGTGGGCCTTGCATGCTCTGAGGAGGAGGAGAGCTATGCTAGAGGTTCAACCATCCTGGGCAAACAAACCAATTAATTTACAGCATGGGTGCAGTTATAACTGAAAATGTTGGATGCAAAATCCACAACCAAACAGTACACCACCAAAATGGAAGATCAGGCTGAAAAATAAGAACAGCATGTTAAGATCAGATGCAAGCAAGCTGGAACAGATGAAAGACAAGAAGATCAAAGAACACCTGATCAAGAAAATCAGCAAACAACAGTTACAGCCAAGAAAACCAGCAGATACAAAGCTCAAATTGCACACTACAGGCAGAATATCCAATTTCAATCAAATCAGAAACGTTTACACCAATCTATCAATGGAGAGACTGCAGAGAATCAGCCACATCTGGCAAAGAAAAAACAGTGCACCAGTCCCATGGTGGAGCCATGGGACAACCCAAAGAAATACAAGAACGCACCTTGGTTAAAGAAGGTGGATAAGAATAAAACAGAACTTGCAATAACAGCAGAAATGGTGGAGAAAAAGGCAAGGAAGATCAAGAATTGATCAGCACCAGATAAAGATGAACTGCATGGTTTTTGGTTGAAACATCTGACTGCTCTACACCCAATTGCTGCCAAGCAGTTTAACAACATACTGCAAGGAGATGAAATTGAAGAGTCTTTAACATCTAGCAAAACCTACCTGATAATGAAAGTTCCAGAAAAAGGGACAACACCAGGCAATTACTGGTCAGTACCTTCTTACCAACAACTTGCTAACACGCATAGTACCTGATGTAATCCAACAGCATCTGATTGAACACAAGATCTTTCCACCTGAGCAGAAAGAAAACCACCGAAACGGGAGAGGAACAAAGATTAACTCCTAATTGATAAGATGATTCTGGAAAACTATATGAGAAGGAAGACCAAGCTGAACCGTAGCTTGGATTTATTACAATAAAACATTTGACTCTCTGCTATATTATTGGATAATCGAGTGTCTATAAATAACAGGAATCAGTAGGAATATCAGAAGCTTTGAGCAAAGCACAGTTGCTAGTCAATGGTGAAATACAAGGAGAGGTTAATACCAAGAGAGGAATTTTTCAAGGAGATGATCACCACTACATTTTGTTGCTACACTGACTGCTCTGTCAACAGTACTGAGTAAGTCAGGGCATGGTTACCAAAGTTCAAAGAAATCTGCAATGCTATCTCATCTCTTTTGCATGGACAATAGGAAGCTGTATGGAAAAGCACCATCTGAAATAGAATTGCTGCTCCACACTGTCCCAAGATATTACTGTGGAGTTTGGACTAGACAAATGTGCCACCTTTGCCATCAACAAGGCAAAAACAGTGAAATATGAATGGAAATACCATCGAGAGTCTAGATGAATAAGTTCATTACAAATTCCTGGCATCCTTCAAGCTGACATCAAGAACAGTGAAGTCACAAAGAAAGTTAGAAGTGAATGTATCATGGCAGTGAAGATGCCAAACCCAGTAATGTAAATACCAACAAGGCAATTAACAATTGCACAAGCCATTAGATACAGAGCTGGAACAGTGGACTAGACTCAAGTAGAACTAAAAGTCCTGGATAGGATGATCAGAAAAAATAATAACAATGAATTATTCCCTTCATTAATGAAGCGACAGACTTTATTTACCAAGGAAAATAGGTGGATGTGAATGTTGCAAGTATACCAGACAGTAGAAGAAAAAAGGGTATTTGAAGAGTCTTTGAAGAGTATCTGAAGAAAAATGAAGAAGATGCAGTGAAGCTAGTACACCATAAAGGCTTATGGAATATTGGAAAGAGCCAACTGGCCTACAAGAAAGACCAAATGAAACACAGAATAGAGATATGGCAAGGCAAAGTATTATACAGCCAGAACAATTAAAAATATAGGTCAAGCAGTTAATAACAAAGACCTGCAAATTGTTAAGAGCAGGAAAGTTCTTGAAGAAAGAGATTGGGAAGCTAATTCTGCCATGCTTGTACATACAAGGCCATCCTTGAAGAACAAATGCATATAAAGCCAGAACTGAGAAGATAGTAACAGACAGCAAATATGGTCCTAGCAAAGGAGCTGAAGAAACAGTGTACCATCTAGTTCCAATGGTGTATTACCACTTGCAAGTAAAAACTGGTGGGACCTCAACATAGACATGGTAATAGAAAAATGAAGAAGCTAAAGTACAATGGGACTTTAGAATTCAAACAGATAGGCACCTACTACATAACAACCGAGAGGTATCAAAGGTTGATTAGAAAAACAAAAAAGTCTGAATAAGAGACGTTGGCGTACTGGAGACCGCAGAAGAGAAAGAACTGTAGAAAATCACAACATACAAAGACATACAAACAGAAATAGAACAACCACAGCAAAAGAAAGCAAAGATAATACCAACAATAATAGGTGTTCTGGGTACAATCCTAAAACATCTGGAGCACCACTTGCACACCATTGGCATTGACAAAATTACTACCATCAATTGCAAAAAGCAACTTTACTTGGAACAGCTTCCACCCGTGGATGATACCTCTAACACTATCAAACAACATAAGCCTATCCTGGGTCCTTGGGAAGGACTCAATAAGTGGATCAAAATGCCAAATCCAGACTATCCATCTGGCTGACCAACTATAATAATCTTATGAAAACAATACACTTCAATGTTAGGGTCTCTTTATTTTATGTTTATATTTGATTTCCTCACTATTATCTAATGCTAATCGAAATATATAAGCAGCCATATAGATAAATGGGGCACATTCCACCGCCAGCAACAGAATGTACTGTAATTAAATGGAGCACCAAAACACAAGCAACTGCCTGAATCTACTAAATTTCACAGTGGTTTCATTTTCCCTTCTACTTACTGGGAGTAACCAAGAGATTAAAAAAAAAATACATCATTTAGTAAGTCAAACATATTTCGTTCTGAATGTTTAACATTTCTTTTTATAATATTTATTTTAAGTATTAATAATTAAAAGTTAGCCCTACTTCTTTTCCTCCCAAGTATAAATCTGTAGTATATAACCAAAAAACATTTTATTGTGTCTGACACTTACTTGAGAAAGTATATTACAGGTTTATTTATAGTTTCTGGAATTAAGCTAATAGAGTATCTTGGAATAATGATTGCTTTAAAAATGTTTGTGGAAATGAAACACATGTGCATGATATTGCCTTGAAAGAAATAATTATTTAAGCAAGGCTCATCAGAGAAATACTATTCGATACTTTCTCTTCACTGAATATTTTTTATATTCAAAATATTTTTTGAATATAAATAATAGCAAAATGAGAAAGAATGCTTGAAATGGATCATACTTTTTTTTTTCAACTATAAGAACTTTTGAACACTCAAATATATGTTCAGATGTAGCTCTGAAATGGGCTTCTTAGAATATGTCTAAGATACTTGTTCTAACAAGGTAACCCATGTAAATTCAAACAAAGAAATCTTATAAAGAGGCCTTTGCAAACACTGATATTTAATTTGCTTTGAGATAAAAACGCAAATTCATCATGATGTTGTTAACACCAAAGCAAACTTTGCCATTGAACAAATTGTATTGTATCCGGTTGTCAGATTTTTAACAGTGGAATCTGCCAAACCATTATAGAAGATACCAGTTCATCTGGCCGCTGCTGCTTGCATTTCTTATTCACCCTTCTGTGTCCTTGTCCTCCAGAGATGACTAAGATGGATATTGCTTTCCCCTCTCTGGCTCTATGTCTTTTACTCTGGTCAGGGGAGACTTCTTTCAAAAGCTCATAGACAGCACTCTCTTCAGGCCGAGGTTCAGTTGTGTTGGATCCGTGAGACAACGTGAGTGACCCGGATGATGAAGACAAGTCACTTTTCTGAGCAATGGATCCGACTGAGCCACCCAACCAAATGGCACTGTCACTGGGATTGCTCAGAGAAGAATTGGGCCTCTCAGGTCCAACACCCTTTTGGTCATCCTCTTTCAGGCCTGAATGAGGACAATTCAGCCTGGATTTTGACTTGCTTTTGTTCTGCTTGCTTGTCACAGAAGCCGTTACCAGGAACTTGATAGGGCCATTATGGGCATGATAAGATACCATGCCTCTTCCTGCAGTCAAAAGAAAAAACATACCCTCATTTTCATTCTTTTCATCAGCTGCTGGACCTATATAGCACTGAATAAAAAGTGTGTAACTTGTAATATGCCTTTCCTATGTTGTTAGGTCAACATTCACTTCAGACTTCAGTGGTGAAACATAATTTTCCATGGGGAAAAATTCTCAACAAACAGAAAAACAAGCTCATGATAATAGCCAAAGCTCTAGACTCCTATGCTTGTTTCTATCTGCAAAGCAAGCAGTATTAGAGCTACAGAACAACTTTGCAATTGGAAAATAGTACCTAATTCTACAAGGATTTATTTCTATGACCTCACCCTATTACATAAATAGACCAATGACTCTCAAATCACATTCTGACCCTTTCTTCTGGATTCTTGCTCAGGATTTATGCATGCAAACAGATTTAACACGTAGGTGTTTACTTGGCAATGAGTATTATGTCTTAGTTCAGTATTATGAGTTAACAAGAAGATGCCCATCACCTACCACACACTTATCCTCCCCACCAGGAAGAAGAAAATCAGAACTGTCATTGAACAAATTCCTGGTTTTTTTCTTAATGCCTAAATAAGGAACTGTGTTTTTGTGGTCTTCAACTGTTTTAGTGGTTTGCTTAGCAATATATTAGCTGAATTTTATTCCTCCTATAATAGAAGAACAGAACCAGGAGTGCTTACATCTAGTGTTTTGCAAGAGTGTCTTCAGACAGATGTATGTCAGAACCTACATCGTTATGTACTGGCTCATCAGATTAATATATTGCCTTACACATTTTAAGGATGTTATAAATCATATTTTGATTTGTTGAACCGAATTATTAATTTTGTAACTCTTTTTAATTGGATATATTTAAATTGGTTAAGATTTTTAAAATTGTAATCAGATTCTTTTTTCCATTTTAAAAATGAAAATGCAGAATGGAAATCTTATAAACATGGTTTATAATATTTAATTATAAAATCTACAGCTTAGTGTTGTGTATAATATAATCCAATGGAACATACATCCTCTGGAAGTTACCATTTGTTTTTCAAAGAGG
The DNA here is from genome assembly GCA_032468115.1 of Grayia smithii. NCBI lineage: Eukaryota > Metazoa > Chordata > Lepidosauria > Squamata > Grayiidae > Grayia > Grayia smithii. The sequence goes on along the minus strand of JANHFM010006068.1, from coordinate 148,945 downwards.
CAAAGCTGAAATTGTTATTCAGTTCATGCTTTGTTCTCTTGTTTTTATAGCAGCAGGAGTCAAAGAATCAGCTGACTGCTTTTATCTTAATTTTGCTTTTTCTGCCATCCATTGCCGAATATCTTGTTTTCAATAAACTTACTCTACACTTATAACACGTAATCATGTTAAAGCTGGCAACAGTGAAAAAGTGTAGATCTCACTTTTTTTTTATTAAACATATCAAATTAAAGCATGGAAAATTTGGGATCCCAACTGTGGGAACATTTCTGTCATGATTCACAGTATTAATTGCTATGATATCTGAAATGTGTTCTATAAGACATCTGGCAAACAATCTCTTTACCTGTTGACCTATGGATTGTTTGTTGAAAATAACTGATCAGCATAATGACATATTTAGCAAATACAAACTGGCTTTGTGGATGCAAGGTAAAATCATAGCAATGCATTCGTTTTATAAGGCATATATAAATTTTTTAAAAATCCTCAAGAAACTGAGTATTCCTGGTTACCAAATGCCCTCTATGTATCATGGCTAATAGATCAACAATGTGTTTTAATTTTATACCAGACGTTTAAACATTCCTTGGCCCTTTTATAAAAGCATCTAGAACATTCAATTATTTTAATTTTACACACACACACACACACACACACACACACACACACACTAGAGAATTTTGCCTTAGGTGGAATAGCTTTGGGAGGGCAGAAGAGTGCCAATGCAGAGATGCCCATCAGTGCTTGCTACATAGGTGTGGTAAACTTTCAGTGGTTTGGTCTTTTAACAAGAGAATAAAAAAAAAAGGAAGGTAAGAGTTAAAAGTTTGCAAATTTCATTTAAATGAAACAAAAAAATAGGAAACAAGATGCTAAGATTATAGCACAGGCTCTTTTGCCAACATTTTTGATATGAGCTTTCCTTTATCTGACCGCAGGACTTTCGATGAATCAGTAAAAATTTTTGTACTGATAAGAATTTTCTTTTTACTTACACTGTAAATATTATACTCACCGGTTACTTTGGGGATTCCCTGCAAACGAGGAACTGGGAGGGCTACTATAATCCCAACATTCGTTCCAACCAGTAACAGGCCATGGCATACTAAGAGGCTAGTCACTGAAACACGTTGCTGTCCTGCAAGATGCAGAGAATTATTACATTAGTCTCAAACCAGGTTTTTTGTTGTATACGGTTGTAAAGAAATTATTTAAGGAAATCATGTTCTCCTCCGTATTTAAAAATGTTGCTGTGGTTTTATTAGTTTTCCAAGTATGCAATAAATCACTTAGCCAAGCAATAAGCTATCCTAATTTTTTTCAGTTTCTGAAAACAAAACAGTGAATTCACTGGTAATTCTGGACACTGTTGACCGGACACATTTAGGTGGTTCGGGGATGGAGAAAACTAATTCATGACATGAAATATGAACCAGACATTTCATTCTGTGCTTAAAGGAAATCACTGATGGCCCTAAGGACTGATGCTAAAATTTACTATCAAATATTCATAAAAAGGAAAATCGCTTGTTAGGGAAGTGGAATTCCAGACCGTTCCATTAGAACTGGGCAGAATGAAACATGAATGATGCCAGAAGGTGATTAAATAGCATCAAATGATCACAGCTCCAGAAAATATATCAAAAGATCCAGCCCTATTTTTATTCATGGAAAAATGCCTTATGCAGAAAACAACTGAACAGACCTATTGTTTTATTAGCAAGAAAATATAAACTAAGGAGGCATGTAAATATAAATTCAAGATCCTCAAAACCCTGTACTTTGAAATGAGTGTGTTCCCAACTTATGTATAAACCCAGTATTGTGCAACTTCCACAGACAGCCAGTGATAATAATCAAACATGGCCTACAATATGTCATATAATGTCTTCATAATGGTCAGTTGCAGCTGTTTTTCCCCTGCTTTTTCCAATATTTGAAGTGGAGGGCATGAATATCTGCATACAAATAATCCTGAAATGGTTAAGACATAGTTAGAATGATAATGCTGCTGATAAGACTGAGGAAATTACTGGTATGTGATTCTAGACAGCTTGAATCTGAGGGACGGGAAGTCTTTTCCTTCCTATCTTTAGTTTGAAAAATAGCTAAGCAGCTCAAAATGAATACTCCTATTTGGTAGGTAGATAGGAAGGCAGATAGGTAGATATTTTAATTCAATTTAAATTAAAAATAAACATAATGATTAAAGGAAGTAAAAATAAACTCATACGGAGCAGATCCCACCCAAGTGACACAACAAAACAGATTCACCCAATTCCTTGGCCCAATGCTCGGGAACAGCCAGGTCTTAGGAAAGACCAATGAAGTCACAGCCATCAAAATCTCACCAAAATCTCAGGAGAAAAATATTGTTCCATAGGATATGCATTGGTGTTGCTCCTATGGAACAACAACACCTCCTAGGTTCTATTAATGGCACTGACTTATAGAGGGGACCTGGAGAATTCCTACCCTGTCCAAACTTGTGAGATCAGCAGAAGTAATGGGAGATAGGCAGAGACCCACAACTAACTGTGCCCTATACCATGAAGGGCTTTATAGATGTTAGCTGGCACCATGAATATATATCTGGAAGTACAATCAGAGCCAGTACAATTCACAAAGTAGAGGTGACCTGAGGCAAACCCATAAATATCTATGTGGCTGCATCCTAGACTAGCTGTAATTTCTAATGGTCTTAAAGAGCAGCCCTATGTAGAGCACATTACTAAAGTCCAGATATGAGATGATCAAAGACTGACTAACCAAAAGAAGGACCTTTTGATCTAGTAAAATGATTTCTTCAAGATTTCCTCAAGAGCAACAGTCTCAACCTCCTTCCAGATAATTAGGCATGACCCTGTATCCTATTATATGTCTCATACTCAAATCGCATTCCAAACCTATGCCCAAAATTTGCTAGAAGTCATATGGTGTGAATCATACTCTGGTCCTTAATTTTAATGTTTGGATGATTTAATCATTTTTATTTAATTTCAAAAAAAACGTATAAAAAGCAAGAAAACAGTCGAAAAGAAAGAATCAGACAAAAAGCAAGCTTACACAATTTAAATAAACAGAATGAGAATCTCTTTCTTGTTAAATCTGCACATCTCGGGGATTTTACACATCAGTTCAGTATAAAATATAAACATGTCTACTATTTGTTTCTGGTTTTCACATTTACAGAAAAAAGAGCCGAGGTGGCGCAGTGGTTAGAGTGTAGTACTGCAGGCTACTTCAGCTGACTGCTAGCTGCAGTTCAGCAGAT
>JANHFM010006068.1:94219-109033 GCA_032468115.1 Grayia smithii | reverse complement strand
GTCCGGTTCTATAGAATAGGTAGCGGTGACGCTGTGACGTCACCGAACCGGTTCTATACTACCGGACCGAAGCCCCCACACACACACCCGTACTTGCCTGTCCCTGCGCGTAGCATGCTTGCGCGCATGCGCAGGAAGCCTTTTTGAGCCTTTTTTTGCTTAAAAAAGCTTTTGCGCACGCGTAGGAGCACCCATTCGACATGCGCGCGCCGACCACGCGCAAAGCACGTGCACCTACAGAACCGGTAGGAAAGGTAAGTAGAACCCACCCCTGCTACATACATTGTGTATATATATCCTACACTGCAGCTTTGCCCAAAGCCAGAGATGAACATGGGATTTCCTGTGTCCAGTACAATGAATGTGCTCTGCTGCTAAACAACAGCCCTGAATTATAATCCATTGCATACTTGCAACCGAAAACCACATAAAATGGACTCTGAACACACACACAAAAAAACACTTTCCTAGTTCACGTGTCTTATCTCTTATGCTTTAGCAATTATTTTATAGTGTGTGACTATAAAACCTTACCGAATATGCACAGTAGCACACATGAGAACATCATTTAACATAAACAGACGCCGTTCTTTGGTTTTCATGATCTCCCCTTTGTCTGTATAAACAGTTTCTAGCATATCATCACTTCGGATCAGGTACCGGTTGCCACTGCTGAGTAACTGAATAACACAAAAAGATTTCATAACATAGTATTTTTATACCTGAATATATTCTGTTTTAATAATAGATGAACTAGTTTCGTGAGTCCATAAAATTTTGTTAATTTTGTCATGAAATAAAATTCTTCCTTCACAATTTTGTATCTATAGCACCATGATAATCAGGCATCAATCAATCAATCAAACTTCATTTCAGTCATGGATCAACCTAAAATACAATGAAGGTGGGAAAAATCCACCCATTTCAATTATAACTCTGACACTTATAAGAGATAAAATTTAAGTAAAAGCCTGATTTCTAATATCATACAATAATATTAAAACAGTGAAATCTGTCTAGATAAATTCTTAATGTTAAGAGTAGGACTACAGACTAAAGGGGTGATCTGAAGGCCCACAAAAAGGATGTAAAAACTGATGAATATTAAATATATATATAAGAGGAATTCTCAGTAGGTTTACCCATATCCTGTACCCTTAATTATTTGTAAGCAAATTTTAATTGCCACCAGACAAAATCAGGCAACATTGTATGTAATTAATGGGATGGCTTCTGATGGGGAAAAAACTGGCATGCAATTTACTCCCTTCATTCAATAAATTGGTTATGATTCAAGAAAACCCAAGTTAATAAATTGGTTAGTCTTTGGAATGTCAATGGAGAGGGTGTAAGGAGGATGCTCAGGGCCTTGCACACCTATCCAATGAGTAATGCCAATTTTGCACCTTCATCACACATGCTTCCATTATGGCTTTTGTTTTTCCTTTTTCCCACTTGGGACAGGAAACCAAATTCAGTACTATCAACATGCAATTAACGTCCACGAAACAAATGAGATCTATTTGTATAAAATACATATTGGGAATAATTAGTTAAGAAAGCCTAAACATTTTAGAATCCATCAGAACTGGCAGAGTTGCCCTGCTCCAGGTTTCTCTATTATACACTGTCATTCAGTGGGACCAAAGGACTTATGCCTTCTCTGTCACTATATCTGCACTAGAGAACAGGATTCCTTCAGAGAGCTGGATGGATCTGATCCTATTGGCCTTTCGCAAGGCATTCAAGACCAGGATGCTTGCACAGACATTTGGACCCAAAGGTGGGCCAGGGCCCTTTGTTTGTTTGGTTGTTGTTTTTTTACTGACTGGAGGAGAATGGATTTTCAACCCCAGCATGTGTCACCATATGGTTTATATATTGATTTCATGAACTGTGTTGTTGTGAGTTTTGATCTCTGTACATTGTCCAGAGTCACCTTTGTGATCTATGCAGTTGTACATTTTTCAAATAAACAAACATTCTTTACAAAAGAAATAAGGGAAAAACAAGCAGTGCAATTCTCCAAACCTTGTTCAGATAACGCTCATTCATGGCTTTGGCTATTTGTTTTATTTCACAGCGCTGATCTGCATCCCTTTTCCTTTCATTTAATTTCTCTGCCAGCGTTTCAAGTTCTGTGAGAGCCATCTGTAGAGGCAGCCTGTCTGGGTGGCCTTTAGTCGTGTTCTTCAACATATCCTGGACAGAAGAAAAGGGGGGAAAAAGTTTTGCCATGCTCTGACCAGCTAATCCAGATTATTTTTCTTGGCTAGAAAAAGGAAGTCATTTAAACATATCTGTCCCACAGCTACCATTTCCAAAGCTATAGATACAATCCTTTTTAGGGTTTGTCTGCTATGTCAAGTGAAAAATACTTACCTAATTTTAAGAAAGCAACATACTATCCAGTTACAAATTCTCTTGGCAATTGTTTCCAACATCAAACTGCTCATAAGAAATTAAAAAGTTTTTCTAATGCTCACTATTCAAAGTTACTAAAAATAGTGACTTATGAACATTTTTCAGCCTTATGACTGTTGCAGCATCCCCATGGTCACATGATCAAAATTTGGATGCTTGGCAACTGGCATGTATTTCTGACGGTTGCCGTGTCCCTGAGTCATGTGATCTATTTTTGTGACTTTCTGACAGGCAAAGTCAATGGGGAAACCAGATTCACTTAACAGCCATGTTATTAATTTAGCAACTGCAATGATTCACTTAACAATTGTAGCAAGACAATGGGGCAAAGCTCACTTAACAACTGTCTTGCTTAGCAACAGAAATTTTGGGCTCAATTGTGGTCATAGGTCGAGGACTATCTGTATGACAATTCTTTCAAGTCATTTGAAAAATATGATCTCTTTCCTCACAAGCTTAAAGATATCTAGCTAATAAAGGAGGATATTTGTAACTCAGGGCTGATACGAGGGGTCTTTGGTGCTCTCTGAATTTGGTTGTTTTCTTGCAGATGTTTCATTACCCAAACTAGGTAACATCACAGCATGAGACGCATCAACCAAGAACATCTGCAAGAAAACAATCAAGCTCAGGGAGCACTAAGGACCCCTCAGATATCTAATTCTTTCAATGTTTCTTTGAAAGAGTTAGTTTCCCAATGTTCCTCATTATTTTTCCCGTCCAAACAAGAATAAATGTTTCCCATAATTTGAAATTAACTGAGGTTGATGCAGCCTAATGCTTTGTTTGCCTTTTTTTTGCAGCCACATTACACTTCTGGCTTACATATATTCACTTAATTATCATGCCAACCATGCCTAATTAGCTTGATGATCAACATGTTATGGAATACTCTGTAAAATGATTCACTGCAATCAAGGTACATTATGTTTACAACAGTCCATTAATGAATTGCCCAGACAGATCACAAGAAAAGAATAATCTGACAAGCTTTAATCTTGGCAAATCCATATCTTATTCCATATTCATTTCAAGGAGCTAGAAAATACATCTATTTATTATCTGTTTTAGGATCTTCCCAGGTACTAGCATCAGATCCTCCCCCCCCCCATTTTGGAATAACATGGACAAAATTTGCCCTTGTCCCATAGTTTGCCACTTCATCAGTTGTATAATATTTTTCAAAGATAATATCTAGGAGTTTGGCCAGACTAACCAACTAATTCCCTCACTCATTCAAGTCCTTCATTAACAAAGAATGCACTCCAACTAGTTCTGCAGTTTTAAACTCATTTGTAACATATTCCTCGACCACATTTCTATTATTCTAAGGATTCAATGCTGTACCTTCAATCTGCCCTTCACGATTTTCTGATGAGACATATAGAAGAGACTGAAATAAAATAATTCAGGTGTTTTTTTTTTCCTTTTGAACATGCTTAAGAAGCCTTTTATTTTGCATCCTTTGCTAACCTCAGCCCACTCTTCCCTCATATCAGCTCCAAACTATATGTCCATGTTCTCTCTTTCTGACCTGATCTTATTTCCATTCTTTGTGTTCCTTTGTTTTCAGATCTTCATTAAGCTTCTTAGGGCGTCTATTGCTATTCTTGGGGATTTTTCCTTCTCAATGGAAATGAGTGTAATTATGCTTCTAGTGTCTCCTTTTTTAAAATAAATTTCCACCCTTATTGAGTTCATTTTTTGGACCATAGCATCCTACTTTTCTCTTTTCTGACAACATGAAAATCTGCTTTCATGCAACTTCCATTTCTACAACTGAATTTTTCATCATCTGAGAAGCTGGTACTTTGGTGTAACTGCCAAGAAATGAAAGATTTTAGGGCTCCTTTAATAATAATAGTAATCAACTCACGTACTATTTGCAATCTTCATAGTTACACTAGAGATATGCCTCATCAATAGGATGTCATTCCAGGGGCCAGAAAAAGTAGAAAACAAAAGGACTGAGATTTTATATTCTTTGCTCAACAGAGTCTGACATTGGTCTAATCTGGCAACTATACATTGCAATACTGCAATTTAATATGACCAGTATAAATATGTAACTATCTGTATTGCCACTGCTTTCATTGTAGCTACTGGATCAGGAGTGTTCTTGCATTCCACTCTTCTTTTCTTACAATTTACAAAAATAACTATAATTTTCATGCAGGTGACAACAGGGCATAGTATCATTTCTTGACATAGGATTTGGCAGGATAATTGATTTTTTTTTACATCTACAGCATTCAATTGCATCAATATCATTTAACTAGGTGAATAAAACAGGTGAATATAATAATTATAGATTATTGGGGTCCCCAGAGGGATGATTGCTACTGGAAGTACCCGACGAGGTAAGAAAACCTCATCCCCGTCTCATCCATCTCCTGATTTCAGTATAGTTTTAAAATCTGAACCTGTGTAGTTTTAATGTTTTAATTATTTTAATACTTGATTTATAACTTGTAAGCTGCCAGAGTTACCTTATAGGGGAGATGGGCAGCATAAAAAGTTGAATGAATGAATGAATGAATGAATGAATGAATGAATATGCCCAACATTAAAAATTAAGTATTTTTTTAAAGCTTTCCAAAGCTGTTTAAAATAGTCTATAGTTGAAGCCTCCTACCTGCAAGAAAATAATTCTACTGCTTAGACCTTAATATCAGAAATCTCTAGTTCATGCACATTCCAGCCAACCTCCAAAACTGGCGGTTGCCTTCAATCATAAAAACTTTTATATGCAGTTAATAGAACTCTGAATTAATTTTTTGAACAATTATGCACAATGGGGTGATAGAAAAGAAACACCAATCAACCTGCTGTATTCTTTACTGCTTGACGTTACTAAAAATGTACGGAAAACTTAACATAAATTGAGGTAGTTTAATGACATGATGAGATTAGTGTGTAGAAGAGCCGAGTAGACCTAATAGAATTGCTTCATTTGAATGACTCTTATCTCTGATGACATGGTAAGGGTCTAAGATAAAACTCAGCTCTCAAGCTTTGGACAGAATCCTCATCTTGCTTCCTAAGAAATGACAAGTTATTTGTGTTCATTTTCTCAGATGTTTCTCCCTATTTAACACCAGAGTTATCAGTGTTGAGCTTCAAGTAGCTCCTGGTCTTCTAAGTGCAAATGTCAGTTGGTGGACTCTTGTGGAGTACCACAAAGGGAGGCCGGGGAGCTAAAAATTAGATGTTCATAATTACTTACAGAGTCCGGTCTTCCAAACAGGGTTGGAACTGTTAAATCCTAAAGTTCCTTTCACTGTTTTATAAGAACACTAGCAACACATAATATCCAGGAAATTAATGGCTAAGAAGTTGTGACTCTCATATCCCAAAAACAACATGGGTTACTTTAAAACCAAGCAATAATCCTATGAACTAAAGGATAAATTCTGCACTTTCAGGTACAACTCAGAAATTAGTCATATAATTGATTTTCAATTAACAAAACTAACAATCAGATCCTATTACCATGTTAGTGTTTTACCCATTACTATTTAGCAAACAACCAAGAAAGATGGCAAACTCAAGCAATTTGAAGAATTGATACATGACTTGCCTGTAATAGAAGGATGAACTGAGGAAAACGTTGTATGGGCTTCATCATTAAGCCATAAAGAGTGATTCTATCAGGACTAGATTCTTGACATTGCTGTAATAAAAAAGTGGGTTTTTTTATATTAGCCACTGAGATTTTCTCAAGAGAAACACAGATAAAATGTATGTCTCATATTTCGGCCGCTTAATGAGAAGAGAGGACTCATTGGAAAAGATCTTGAAGTTAGGAAAGATTGAAGGCAAAAGGAGAAAGGGACAACAGAGGGTGAGATGGTTAGATAGTGTTGACGCAACATTAATTTGGGCAAACTCCAGGAAGCAGTGGAGGGCAGGTGGACTGGTGTGCTATGGTTCATGGGGTTGCAAAGAGTCTGACATGACTTAGTGACTGAACAATAACTATATAAACATATACATATGTTCATGACTATCTTAAGGCTGAGCTAAACACTGGATGTTCAATATTTGTCAAAGATCAATCTCCCAGATAGTCATGGTTACTCTGACAGTCTACAATCACAAACCAACCAAAATCCAAAATGCTCACCTTTAAAAACTCAAGGAAGGCAGGTTTTGTAGCACATGTTTTCTTGAGAATCCCCACAGCTATGCTAAAATTGATTACATACTCACTGTAGGCATCTAGTACCATGGATTTAGAGAACTAAATGACACAATAAAAATAAATGTACATTATCAGTCAGTTACAATATAACACATACAGTATTTCTAGAAGATACTCAGTTCAAGATACTCAGCATATAGTCAAAACCTGTAACTTTTATTTAAAAACATTTGCCACTTTTTAAGGATCTCTACAAAAGGCTGAATTTGCCTTTAAGATTATACCTCATAATTTCAGGGTTACTGATACTACGATACTGTGTTGTTAAGAGGACAGCCTGGATAGACTACAGAAGCAATAAATCAAGAAATGTCTGATTAAATCCTGTATCATTTAAGCAAGTCCATCCATCTGATGAAGTAAGCTGCAGTTCATAAAGTCTATAATACAGTATATTAATCTGAAAAGATGATACAATAGGTCTGGGAAATCTAATTCTGAAACTTGTTTTATACTTCTGTCACTTTTAACTACAATACTTGGATAGGAAATGAAAAGGAAGAAGAAATCTTGAAGTTGTCAACTAGATTGGGAAGTTCATACAATGCATCAGAAGGTAGCATAGGTGAATCACTTCCATATCCTTGTCAAGAAAATAAGATGGATGCAGAGACTTTAGTTTTAGGATTCACAATTAGTTTCTCCTACTTGATATGCAGTTAAAATAAAAATAAAAATGAGAAGCCTAACTTTCTGAACCAATTAGCAATCTGAAAATATTTTTAAAAGTATACAAATATGCCTGATATTAGAGTGAGGTGGCTTCTGAGTTTATTTACCTTTTATTTGAAATTGTTATCTACATTATCAAAGACTTAATAACCAGAAAGATTTAAAAATGTAGCTTCTGCTTCTTGTTGCTAGGAAACTATTAGCACAAACTCCAAACTGAGTCCATTTAAAAATAGGTTCAATAAATGTATCAATGCATTATTTCACTGTAGGGATTTTATGGTGTCCTAAATACTGCAAGTACACACTTAAAACACTTAGCTAAGTTTAAACTTTCCCAAACCAAGTGATAGTTATAGCAACTGGGGATGACATCGTTAAGATATTTAAGTTTAGGAGCTGGAGCAGTGGGGTTGTTCAGTGAGCCAGAACACACAGTTGTGGTTGATTGTTACTAGGCTGCTGACTCCTGCATGAGGCAATCTGCACTGCGATTGGTTGCTATGGGTGTGGAGGTGGAGCTTCCCTTTTCCCGCCTTTTTCTTCTTTGTGCCCTGTGCACTCTGTGATCTACCTCATGATGCTCCTGTTTGCCTGACTATCTTGTTTGGTGCTTATACTGATGTAAAATTTATTTATTTATATAAAACTACAAGTTTGTAGTCAAGCATCTCTGGTTCCATTTAGACACCTGCTGCACAATTCCCTGACAGACATTTTATTAACTTTTTTTATTTTCTTCACAGTATTTGTAATTCTTCCCAGGGCCAAAAGAAGATAAAATTAAAACCAAAATAGGAACACAATAAGCAAAATGTTGCCACCATTTGTCTTTAGGAGCGCAAAGGAATCTTATCTGACCTTGGGACAGAGGTTTTTGTTCTTTGGAATTTCACTTGTTCAGTCCATTTATGAATTAAACAGACTTAAATGATCCCAAAGCTATGATCATTCACGTACTGAGGCAACAAAGACATCCCCGATCATTTCAACAGAATCCCACTCCGAGACACGGCTTGCCAGGGCCATCTGAAACATTGAATGGCACTGAAGAATTTCTTTAATTCGATAGAAGACCATTTTCAGTTTCCTCTCACTCAGTAATTTGGGCTCCATCTCTGAAAGAGGTTTTTCATATTGCTAAAATAAAAAAAGAACATTAAGTAATTATCAAAAGCTATAATCAAATGAATTATCTTCACAACGATAAACAAAAACATCAGCAATAATGAATTACACAAATGAGATTCAATCCTCATATTTATTTGCCTTCGAAATGACAATTACTTACCTCTAATATTCTTTTCAGAGCATCCACGTAGTTTTTCTCACTGTCAACCACGGCACCTAAAATGTATCTTCGCACAACCTGTTAAAATATAATATTAAATATGGCACAATCATACACTTAATTTACCATTTGAGGACATCTCTGCACAAACATTTATTCTCCCTCAAATAGTCTTTGTCACCTCTGTCTGATAAAGTGGAGAATCTGATCAGTTATAATTCAGTGAATCCAGAAAGACAATTTCATCAATGAAAAAGTGTATCCACTATTTCAGAGACTTATTCCTTATCTTTCAACTTCATGCACAGCTAGGCCTCATTTACAATCATAATCTGAACCAGAATTTCCACTGATTAGCAAGGCAGTTACTCCCAATTTTATGACCTTTTTTGTCACAGTTGTTAAGTGAATTACTGCAGTTGTTAAGTGACTCATGAGGTTTTTAAGCAAATCTGGCTTTCCCCATTGACTTTGCTTGTCCGAAGCTGGCTGGGAAAGTTGTAAATGATTATCATGATCCACGATGCTACAACCACTGTAACTGTATCAGTGGTGGGTTGCTCCCGGTTCGGTCCAGTTTGCGCGATCCGGTAGTGGTGACGCTATAACGTCACCGAACCAGTTCTACGCGTCCCGGACCGCAGCCCCCCGCGCGCCTGTACTTACCGGCCCGGTCGTGGAGCACGCAGAGCGCGCTTGTGCAGAAAACTATTTTTGATGTTTTTGCCCAAAAAAAGCTTCTGCGCATGCGTGCCCATCCGGCGCGCGCGCAAGCAAAGTGCACCAGACACGCGCTCCGCGCGCCCCGACCATGCACAAAGCACGTGCACCTTTAGAACCGGTAGGAGAGGTAAGTAGAACCCACCCCTGAAATGTATGTACAAATGTACAAAATTCATGTAAGCATCTGAATTTTGATCAAGTAACCGTCGGGATACTACGACGGTTGTAAGTTCAAGATCATAAATCACTTTTTTAAACCCAAAATAACTATGAATGGTTGTAAATCAAGGACTATCTGTATACCATTCCTACTATAAGCATCTATATAGGACATCTAATTCATGAAAAATTATCCTATTTAAAAAGAAAACTTCCAGAAAAAGAGAAAGAAACAAGGAGAAACAAAAAGGTAAGCTCAATTAAGAGAAAAAACCTGGTCAGAAGCTAAAATAATACTTATCTAGCAAACGGACATCTTAAAAAGTATACCATGGAAAACAACTCATGTTAAATGTAATAGGGAGTAAGGTTTATCTCCCTTTAAATATAGAATTGCTTGCAATTTAACAATTTAAAAATGTACTGTCACTAAAAATTATTTAAGGCCTGCTGTCATAGTGGCTCATGCATAAAAGCTTACCCTTAGATTTCAAAACTTCATAGTGAAGTGCAAATTTTATAAAACCCATTTCCACTATTAAGTACACTTTAGTTATTCTAACATGATGCTGATATCCAGTCTTTTTTAAAGTTGCACTGGTAATAGTAAAAAGAGGTAAGCCATATTATTTAATTTCCTTCCAGTCACTCATACCCAGAATTATCTTTTGGTTTGCACTGCATTGAATAAAAATCTTTTTTCCTGCAGTCCCACATTCACAGACAACAAACCTGCTACTTTGCTTAATTACACACCATTCTCTCCACAAAGATGAAAACAGATGGAGAAATTGCAACTCCAGAACAAGTGCCAGTAGCTATTTTAATCCTATCTGCAAGAAGATGGAAGGCCCCTGTAGATTTTAAAGTACTCTCAGCTAAAGCCGCAAAATGGCAACATATATTTACATGTTTGTAGTTTTTATACTACAAATGTATATTTCTTTTATAAAAGAAATATACATTTTGCACACAAGAAACAAAAATAATGGGTTGGGGGAAGAGTCTTCATTCATTGTTTCCACAACTGTAAATACCAGCAAGTCATGTTTGTTCAGTATTTTGACCAAACAACTGCATACAGTTGCATTAAGTAAGCAATATGATATAAGATCTATCAAGAAGAGTTAAAAATAGTTTAAATAGCTGTTAACAAAAAGAAATCTTTTTGAACTAAAAAAAAAGAGTGCAGTACAATCCAGCAAAATATATAGAAATGTGGCTGATTTTGCCACTCTGAAGGTACAGCAGATTCCTATAGCACAACCTGAACAAAATTAGGATTATAAAACAGGAAGCATATCAGCCAGCATTTTTCTAAACAATAACTGGGTTCATTTACAGGTAGTCCTCGACTTTCAACAATTGAGCCCAAAATTTATGTTGCTAAGTGAGATATTTGTTAAGTGAGTTTTGCCTCGTTTTACAACTTTTCTTGCCACATTTGTTAAGCAAATCACTGCAGTTGCTAAATGAATAACACAGCTGTTATTCTCCAATCACACATTGTTTTGTGGCAGTCCTTTGCAGCAAATATAATCTCACTCTATTCTCTTTAAATCAGTATTTCATGTTTTCTATGAAACTGGATTAATTCCCTCTGTACAGAGGGCCTGCAGTTTTATTCCTATTCTGTTAAAAAAAAATTCTTAAAAAACAGTGAGGCCTCATACCAGCTAAAGAAGGTAGAAATCTCACTTTGAAATCATCCCCCAATAAAAGTCAGGCTATTTTCTAATATGCTAAATTGAGCCCAGACTTTCAGTCAGTTCATACTGGACTAACTTGTTTAATCTAGCATTTCTTATCTAGGGAAGGAGCAAAATACACACACAAGGGATTAACTATGCCACCTGGTGGCAAACAGCAGCATGTTCAGAATTAAATCTTTTTCATCCTCATAATATATTGACTTTTCTGTTACTAATTGCAAGATTTGAAGAAAATCACCATCAGGAAAGAACATGTCAAAATATAAGTCATAGAAGTTCATGCAATTAAGCTGTATTTTAGTTTCTCTTCAAAGACTCTACTTAGGGGATTTATCACATGTCAGGATTTGTCTCAACAATCAAGACAATTAATTTCATTTGAATTTCAATTTTGTGAGAGACAAATGTACATAAATTAGGCATAAGATGTAGCAAAGTGAAGTTACTGTTAGAAATTAAGGTATGTACAAAAAGACTGGGGATTAGAATTCAATAGTATCCAATGCACATACCTGTTGTTGGGATAATCCATCTGGCATCGGAGTCATGATTGCTTCTGTGTGCATGCAATCTACATCAATAAATAGCTCCTCTTCCTCTAGACAGGTAGCTCTGTGTTCTAGAAATAAATCATAATATAATTTCATTTATAAAGATAATCAGTCCTAAAAATATTTATTGCTCAGATAAGATTAGCATTTCTTCCACCACTATTGAGTAAAAATGTTGAATTCATTGTTCTAAGAAAAACTCAATATACATATAGCAATAATTTTTATAGGAGCAATATTTGTTTGAATAATTAATTCTCTTAAAGTAGGAAACCTTTATACTCTGTCCATGAATCTACAATGCACAGCATTCATTAATGAAAATTAAGTAGTCAATTGTATGTATAACCTTTAGAATATTTCATTTGATAAACTGCCTCAAGTGAATCGCAGAGTTGACCTATCATTGTTTTCACATTTTCAGGCAAAAAACATAGCATGTTCATCCAGAGCAATATAATTTTAACAGCAGAAGTAATAGAAGTAACATTATAATCCTAGTCAAGATCGTAAATGTCTTTTCCGTTTCTGAGTGAAACTTCAATTTCAGTTAATTTCAATTACTCAGTTAATAAACTCAATTTAATTGCACACACACACACACTCACGCTATTTTAATCTTAAGATCAATTCTATTTTTTTCCAAAAAAGTTCAGTTAATATTTCCTTACCTGAAATCTACCTATGAGCTAAGACCGTTTTCTGAAGCAATGTGGTTCGAAAGATAAATAGTTAAACATTTCAATGCTATTTTGCCTTAAAT
This sequence comes from Grayia smithii, assembly GCA_032468115.1. NCBI lineage: Eukaryota > Metazoa > Chordata > Lepidosauria > Squamata > Grayiidae > Grayia > Grayia smithii. Next base: position 96,534 of record JANHFM010006068.1, on the reverse strand, counting down.
GGTTAATTAGTACCTCTGTCTAAAAACAATTAGTGGACGATCAGTGCATACCTTGACTAATAAAGGACTTAGTTCTGATGAATGACCGGCCTTTCTTTACAGCCGCTTTAGTTTTTTCAAGCCCATCTTTGGTGCCCTCCCTTGCTGCTCTCATGAGCTTCTGCATCTGCAAGACAGGGAGAAACAGATCCTGCATGTTCAGTGAGTAATCAGAGTGGAATTCAAAGTGTTACAAATGTTATAGCAAACACTACATGACAAGCACTGCTTGTAAAAAGAACAATGTCAGGTTGTGGAGACCAAAGTCAACAACCTATGCTAATGATTAATGCCTGGTCATTAATATGCCAGCTTTTATTTGGTTTTTTTTAGGGCATATCTTCCATATTTATACATACATTTATACATTGTCTCAGGGAGACAATGAAAACATACACACAGTTTTTTCCAGTATTTAACCTCCTTAACAAAATTTTAAAAAAGCAATTCCACCTTGCAATTTTTATTTCAGCCTCTTCCATCTCTCTCTAGACCTATCTTAACATCAAGATACCACATCTCCAAGTTACCGGTAAGTTTAATATGCAGATAAAGAGATCAGAACATTGGACTACAACGTTCTTGAAACACTGCTGCCACTTTTAATGCTTATTTTTATGGAACTTATATCCCACTTGATGTAGGATGAGCAGAACAAATTAACATTTATAGAAACCATCCTACTCCTTCTTTGACTGTATGAATCTTCATATCCAGAAACTGGGGAAGGGACCAACCAGTATGAGAGTTTCCTTGCATAGCTCACCATGCATGTCCAAATTTGGAGAGAAAGAAGGACAGTGCTCTCAATTTTCACTTGCATTTGCAGTTTCACTCTCTCTGCTCCTTCATGGAAAGTGTTTTCCCCTCTGATTCCATAACAAGATAAAGATAATGCTGGCATCCCCAATTGGACGTTAACTATTTAATGCTAAAGGGTACTTATACTGAAAAAGAAAAACGACAACCACATTTATTTAAACTCAAACTCCCCCAAAAGCTAAAATCTACATGATCTTCCAGAGAGATATCCACTGAGGCAGACCTTAGTAACGACGACTCATCTAGGTGAATTAAACTGCAACAGCATAGCCGAAAAATCCAGAAAGAAAATTAACGATATTTTTCATTCTCTTAAATATTAAAACAGCAGTCCAAAAAGCTGGCATAAAACCCCTGATAAAGTTCTTTTAAGGCGAGAGCCATGTAAACAAGCACAGGGTGAACACATGCTATTTATTTTTCCATCAGCTTCATTTATTAAAACGCACATTCCCTGTGTTTGCAGAACAATCGTTTTAACATTTATCTGGTTAGAAAATCAACGATGTTACCTTCAGCTCATGTTTTTGCTTTAGTTGCTGAATCTCTACTCCTCCCACTGTGTTGGTCATCAGATCTTTCATCTTTTTCTCATAGTGCTCCTTTAAACGGGTTAGGTCATGAGAGAACTGCAGCACACAAAAAGATACAATCTTAAAACTTAAAAGTGATTGGGCTGGATGTGCACAAACTGCTGGGGGCCAGATGAGAAAAAAAAAAAGAATGGCAATGTAAAAAAAAAAAAAGGATATATTTTGCTCCTTGGTAGTCCTTGATTTACAACCACACCTGAGCCCAAACTTTCTGTCGCTAAGTGAGTTTCGCCCCATTTTACAACATTTCTTGCCACAGTTGATAAATGAATCACCGCAGTCGTTATGTTTGTAACATGGTCATTAAGTGAATCTGGCTTCCTCACTGACTCTGCTTGTCAGAAGGTCACAAAAGGTGATCACATGACAGCAGGATGCTGCAACTGTCATAAATACGAGTTGCCAAGTGTCCAAATTTTGATCATGTGACCATGGGGATGCTGTTAAGAAACAGCAGTTGGATGTAATACCAATGGGATATTTAAGAAAAGTATACGGCGTATGGTAGAGGGCCAATTTGGTCTAGTGGTTAAAGCAGCAGGCTGGAAACCAGGTGACTGGGAATTCAAGCCCCACTTTAGCCATGACAACCAGCTGGGTGATCTTGGATCAGTCACTCTCTCTCTCAGACCAACCCATTTCACAAGGTTGTGGTGGGGAAAATAGGATGAGGAAGAAATTATTAATAGTCTGTGTTAGCTGCCCAGAGTTATTTATAAAAATAATAAAGTGGGATGCCAATAAATAAATAAAAATAGACATTGTTTTTACTTATGGCCTACAGCAGTGGTTCTCAACCTGTGGGTCGGGACCCCTTTGGGGGTCGAACGACCCTTTCACAGGGGTCGCCTAAGTGGGGTG
>JANHFM010006068.1:47653-60927 GCA_032468115.1 Grayia smithii | reverse complement strand
ATTGGCTTGTGCTTAATTGTAAGCCGCCCTGAGTCTCCGGAGAAGGGCGGGATATAAATGGGATTAAAAAAAACAACAACTAACATCTTGATGTAAATATATATAAACCACATTTGAAATGAAGGATGCAATTTGAATGGCATGGTATCATTCCAAAAAAGATGTAGATCTTGAACCATGACATTGATTCTAGTTTTTCCTTTCCATAAATGGGGAAAAATATTGTACTCTATAATTTACCAAGAGAGGGAGAGATTAAATGGAGATATGATCAATGTTTATTAAGCACAATAAAGAACAAACAGCTCCCTAGACTTCAGGTAATATGAAATCATCTGGAATTAGTTCAGAATAAACGAAAGTACAGTTTCTTACAAAAAGGCAGCAGCTACTACTGGCTTAGGCATTTTTAAATCACAGAGGACAAGACTGTTAATGGCCAAGTACTGATTTAGGCAGTACTGAATGCTGTTCCAGATTGAATATAGACTTTCCCATCATGGGGCCCTCCAAATACACTTAATTTCCAAACTTCACAGCTATTATAGTATTTGGGAATACTGGATTACACAATCAACACCTCCAAGTAGCACCACAAAGAAGTCCAAACCTTTTTTTATTCCACATACAGATACCTAGAAGTATCTGAGTGGCTGCTGTGATTGATAGGAAATGAAACTAGACAGACTTCATAATTGCATTTCAATATATTAGGGAAAAAATGATTAAACTAAAAATGCTAGAAAAGATTTTTTTTTTACTGGCAAGAAAGTACATTTCACTGCCCATTATTTTTAACTGCAAGCAAAAAACTGTAAAGCTTATTAAATAATCAATTTTAAAAAAGAAAAGAAAGCAATACATTTATTAGCACAATCAATTACGGAGGAGCAAGAAAAAAAAACAATACGGCAAATATATTTGCTGCATAAAATATTTTAAAAATAAAGTTCTTATTTTTAGGAAGTAGCTATCCTCCATTTGTAGATAATACATAACTGGGGATGGTAATCAATATAAAACACATAATTTTTGGTTGTTGATCTCAGGGAGATGTAAGGGAGAACAAAAGCATTACAACTCAATAGCAAAGAGTACAAACAAATATCTCATGTTCAACTTTATCAGTATTATTTAAGTAGGAAAGTTGTAAACATTTTGTAATACATCATAGGGCAAGTAGGAAAAGAGAAAGATACTTAATTCCCTCCCCCTCCTACTTTTCTTCATTACAAAGTGCATCTGATGACTTTTCTTCAAACTGAAGCATATTTTGAAGATCGCTTGCATGAAAAAATACTTGGAGCTGCTAAGAAATATGTACAAAATGCAAATAACCTAAACTAGCTTGCAATTAAGAACAAAGCATAACATCCATATCTTGGTGTGGTGCCCATGGTCACTAAGGCTGCCACCAAATACCAAATATGACACAAGATAAACTATTACACATATACATCTTACATATGCATAAGGAATAAAAACAATTAAATCAAATTTAATGGAGGTGTGGCCTGACCTCTTTTGGAACAGAACAGAAACGACATATATTCAGGAGTGAGATAGTGAGATATAATCAAAATAATTATTAACAGCAGCATTCCCATTTAAATCACAGCACTAATTTGGTCAGGGGAAAAATATAGACTAAACTCAGAATTATTGTAGGCAAATGAGATAAATAAAACCTCAAGGGTCCAAAGCTATATATTAGAAGTGAACTAGAAAAATTAAACTCATTTTTAAAAACAACAACAGTGGCTACTGCACATGTAACTAAGCTATGTGTTAAATATCAAATATATCTGAAATTTTTTACTAACTACTCCTGATTATAGATCAAGCATTAGACATTATTCCTTACTTAGTGCAATTTCTCACCAACAGAAACACAGGAAAATAATATATACTACATGTATGTAAATTTTTCAGTGGCCAATAGATAATCCACCATTTGATTGCTTCCATTGTTGCAAGGTGCAAATGTTTCATAAAATTTTTTTGTTGTGCAAACTGTAACTACTTTGTTATGTTGATTAAAAACAAGCAAACTGGTGAACCTCTGCTATCTAGAAAGAGATGGTCACAAAATAAACTTTGATTTCAATATCAAAAATGTATCAGTATCCTTTTGAGGGATTGCAAACAAATATTTATACTTCATTCATTAGAGAAATGCTAATCATTATGACTGGAAAGATCAGTCATTTTGCCTAGACCCCAGAGAAAATGCAGTTAAACAGATTTTTTTTCTGTGATTTTTTCACAGAAAATAACAATGGGCAGGTTGTTATTCTCCAGAAATGATATATCAATGAAAACATTCTAATCATTCTAAAATGTACGATCCCAATCCCATCTATATTAATGGCATTTAGCCTTTGGGGTGTGTGTCTATTTTTGATAGAAGACTGTAAACGTGGTTACAATCATCTTCAGAGTGCAGATTTTCAATTTTTCATCTCACATTGTGCTACTTCTCAGAAAATGTAAGTTATAGTCAAGAAAAGTACATTAGTCAAATCATTCCCAATAACATTTTAGCTAGAAATATGGCATAATTCAAAATATTAAGAATGAAGAGTATTGAAGAGTATTAAGATACTACTATAACTTAGATTAATTATTATGCTGGTCATTAAGATTTGATTGATAAATCAGCTACAGAGATTCAAGCCAAGTTTCTATACATGCATTTAGATTATGCAAAGGTTTGCCTCTCTGAACTGTTATTCTTTCCAAATAATGACTAGGGCAAATGTTTAATGCTTCTTGTATGCCTAACTTTCACAACTGTAATACTGTTTCCTAAACAGAGAAAAAATAGAAATTGGAAAAAATTTTAGACTAACTTTCGGTGCAGTCTTATCACTTCCCTTTCACTAATTTTAGAGATATTTCAAAGTATTTCATTTACATATTTCCATACTAAGCTTGAATATAACAGCATTAATCTCAGATTCTTATGCATTCTATATTACCTATACAAAAGAATATATACCAAACTCAATGTATTATCTTTTGTAGTAGTTGTATATTCCAGATAATTTTATAGCATGCTTGTTTAAAATAAGATGGGTACTTGTATGTCACAACTGCCATTAGATGGCAGTGTTCAACAAGTTTCCATTGAAATAGAATATTAGGTTAAGGATTACCGTAGTTTCAGCAATCCTTACACAGTAATTAAATAGTGGAATAACTATAGGTTGCTTCTTTTAAAATGCTTAGCTTGGGAAAAGTTTTAAGATTTATAAATTGATTTTAAATTTTAGGGAATGGGATTAACAGAATAGATCAGAATTTAATTTAATAGAATTTTATAAATTTTCTGTCTAAAACGTGGGGATGCAAAAAGCTGGAAGCTCAACCACGTTCAATATCTCTCATAATGAAACTGCAAAACAGCAGCTTTCCTGAGGTGCCATATCAAAATTTGAATTTGTTACGTATTGGAAATAATCTTTAAGGTATACAGGCTTTTCTACTAGCTATTGTAGAATATTGCACGTCAAAGAGAAACATTTTTTTAAAATGTTAAACCCAAGTTATGACCATATTTTCAATGTCCAATTACTCTTCAAACTAAACTATATTTCATAATGTTATAGCATTGATGTTAAACATTTGGGTGTTTTTCTAGGGAAAAATGTAATGTTACCCCTCCCTTCTCATATTAGATATTAAACTAGATTTGCATTTGGCATTCATTAGATAAGGTAGCAAACTTTACATAGAAACTCATACATATATACATGAAAAGGAATTCCAGGAAGATAAATTTTAGATTGACCAATCCAATGGGAAAGTAATTTTAGATTGACTAATCCAATGAGAAAGTAATCCCTGAACTGGACATTCTTGGAGACAAGACCTAGAATCCTTTCTTCACTGTAATCTGTCCTACAGCTGACAGGTTCAAAATAGCAAGTCCTGGAAGCAGCAATGGAGGTTCTAAAATGGACAGACAAGGCAGTTTATTTCCTGTACTTTGCTGGTTTACAGAATATTCCCACATGTAACTAAGAATGCCCAACATTTAGAACACACCTGCAACATTTATTAAATGAGGTTAATAATATTCTCAATTAGATAACATTCTAGAAACTAGTAATTTAGATCCCTTGATAGACACAGCTTCATATTCCCAGCTGTCTGTCTTATTTATTTCTGACCAGAGATCCAAGTCAGTTTTAGAGCCCCTTCTTTTGGAATGTTTCTCCATTTACTTTCACAGATGAACCATTTTTCATTGTTCTACCACTAAAATTCCAGTCAACAGGAGAAGACAGTTGAAGAGTCTTTTTGTATGTCCAGTAGGGATTAAGTATGAAGGTAACAGCACTCAATCCTGTTAATACAACAGTAAAATATAAGAGTCCTAGATTTTCCATCACAGCATTCCAATTGGAAAGACACACCCACCACATATGATAGGTAAGCATCATGCGGCAGTGAAACATGTGGATCATTATCCACTGACTTGCCTTCCAAAGGAAAGTATTAGCCCGGCCAGCCTAGAAAAAAAGAAAAAAGAACCAAGTTAAAATACCAAGTAGATAAAATTGAAACATATTTCACATTTCACATGAAACAAAAATCATATTTGCAACGTTAAAGCATTATAGAACCTTACTACTTCCAAATTTGTTGAAAGTTATAAAAGAAGCAGGGAATCCGAAACAAAACTAGCTTGTGAGTAAGAACTTGATTAAACATCTGGATCATCTTTTGGAGGACAAAATGGAATGTTAGCAAGAAAAACTATTAGGAAGTTTTAAATTCTTCCAATTCGAGCAAATTCATGCCTTTTTGTCTCATGACTAAAAAGGATCGTTCAAAGGAAAAAATAACCTTTTGCATATGCCAAGACAGCAACTTTATAATCCATGCCCTACATCAGTTACAGAACTGGAAAATGCAGGAGAAAATGTCCCAACACAAATCTTAGAAGGGTGCTCCAAAAATAGACTAATTCCACAATAGATCTATATTTCATATATGGAGTTTGTCAAATCCGTATAAAATAGTATTGGCTACCTCTTAATTTAAATAAAAAGAGGGATGCCATTTTTTCCTAGGCTGTATTACTAGGAAGTAGAACTCAATTGAGAAGAAAGAGCCAGTTTAATTTAGTAGTTAAGGTAATATGTTAGAAACCGGGAAACTGAGTTCTAATCCCACCTTAGCCATGAAAGCCTTGGGCCAATCACACTCTTTCAGCAGAGTTGTTGTTGTGGGGAAAAAAAGAGAAAAGTATCTGCTCTATTTGTAAAAATAATAAAGATAATATATACATGAATTTGTCCTTTAGTATTCTAAATTCATCTTACTAAACATCTTTATGGTGTTCAAAATACTCTTCTAAAACAAGGGTAATATTAAATTGGAGGCTTCAGTATTCTGATACTATAACATGCAATGTCTCCTACCCATCCCAGTATCGCTAGAGAATAGCTTGAATCCTAAGGCAGGGGAAATCTGAAAATTTCTAACCTCTCTTTTCTTTTACTCACTTAGGACATTACTTAGCAATATAAATCATGTTTTATGTGAATTCAGTTAACTATATCAGTACAGTATGTTCAATTCCAGCAATATCTCAAAGGAAACATTTGAATTTTGAGTCAGGTTCTAAAACTGCTGATTATTATTTCACCTAAACATAAACAGATGGTCAGAAAGCTCCTAGCACAACTCCACAAAATCTAAGCAAATGATACCTACTTGATCTTGACATTCATATGGAAGCATAATAACCCACAGTGTTTAAATTGCTCACTTGTTCCTATGAATTTAATTGTTCCTTAATATTTTGAAAGAATATCTGCTTGGAAACACCATGGTCTGACAAAGCAGTTCTTCATCTAATATGTAATAGTGGGTAGTTCATAACTAGTCAACTATAATAAAAAGTATACCCAAATGTTTTTCAATTTATGTTACTTACAATTAGCTTCAAAATATCAATAAGAATATTTTCACAAGTGATTATCCAGATTTTCTATCTTCATAAATCAAAAATGTCATTAACCATAACTGATATATTAATATCTATTCTCTTTTACTTTTAATATTCAAATCTAGAAAGGACTGGTTGGGTTCATATAATTTACTCTGTTTTCTATAATTATTTTAATCTAGAGGAGGCTGGTTGGGCTCACATAATATATTTAGTCTAGATTGTAAAAGTATAATTTAGAATGAGAGGCACCCACCACTATCCCTTTTACTTCCTCTACTGACATAATTTTGCCACTGCTATACCTCTGCCAATTCCCAGGGATTAAAAAAATAAAATAATGTACAGTTTATAGCCAGAGATAAATTGTCCTTTACATATTACAATGGTTGGGCTCAAACAAAGTATATTATGGCTCAGCATAATGTATGAACCAACCACCCCTTGGAACCATCTATTTTTACTTTTTTCTTTTTAGCCCTACTTATTATTTGGGAAACTATACTGAGTTGGGGTTGGCAAGCTCATGGTCTTCCCACTGTTTAAGCAAAGCTCCCATCACCCCCAGCCACAGGCTGAGCTGTTTTGGAGCTCAGCAATATCTAAAAGATTACAAACTTCCAACCCGGACATTAAGTAATAAGCACTTGTAACACAATTTTTAACCTGGTTTTTAGTTTTCAAATTTACACATAAGCATGAACTGAAATACTGTCTAAACCAGTGGTTCTCAACCTTCCTAATGCCGCGATCCTTTAATACAGTTCCTCATGTTGTGGTGACCACCAACCATAAAATTATTTTCATTGCTACTTCATAACTGTAATTTTGCTACTATTATGAATCATAATGTAAACACCTGAAAGGCAGGTGTTTCCTCGACCTTTCTCACAAGCGCAATGGCCCACATCTAACAAAAATCAGAGTCTATGGCGCCTACTTGGAAATAGGACCTATTAGACTCGCCTGGAGATGGATAAAGGAGCGGTGTCTTGGTTCCTAAGGCCATCGGAAATATATGTTTTCCGATGATCTTAGGCGACCCCTATGAAAGGGTCATTCGACCCCCAAAGGGGTCCCAACTCACAGGTTGAGAACCACTGGTCTAAATTGTTTGCATTTCTGTCATGTTTACATGCTGTATAGAGAATTTTATTGCTTAAAGGAATACTATTCTTATATTCAATTAATAAAGCTGAATGACAAGTGACTTGAAGTAGCATATTCAAAACATTGTAAAACTCACTACCCCAATAAAGTAGGTTTAAGGGAGAGCTTCTGAACTGTTGTATATACAACTCTCCTTATTTCTTTCTCTGCCACCTCCAAATGAAGGGAGCAAAAGTTTACATGGATTCCATTTGCTGTCATTTCCCTTATCTATCCTAATGACACATATAGTTAACTTCCCCTTAAGGTCTTAGAGAAAGAGAAGATGTTATGTCATGACCTCACATAGAAGATTTACACATAACTTCCTCAAAAGTTATGAATTTCTGTCGCTATCAGAATGTAGTTGCAAGAAATAAACATTCTCTAAACAGAGCTCAAGATCATTATTATTTTCTTGGATTGGTGGTATTGCGGGGCAGTCAACAAGCAATCCACACAAATAGCAGTTTTAATCTATGTCCATATCACAGGGAAAAAAAATCCAATCATGTACGTAGTTCACAATATTGTAAAATGGGACACTCTATGTATTTCATATAGAAACACATCTCATTTAACTACTTAAAACAAGCTCACAGATAACAGTAGTCTTTGATTTGGTAACCCTAACCCTAACCCCCCCCCCAAAAAAAAAAAAGATAGGACCATTGAATGGAATTGACAACTATATGGCTAATTTATACCAGCGTTATTTTGAGTCTCAAATGCTTCATCACTCTTCCAGTGATATTTCCCATCATCCCCAAACTGGCTGGGGACAAGTACAGAAAGTTGTTCACCCCTAACCATATTTATTGATTCTACAACATTTTTCCAGAACAAGTATTTTGGATGCATTTGTATCCTAAAACACAGTCCTAAGTTAAATTTAAAGTAGTAAATGTAATAAACACAGTATTGAATTAATAGAGTTAATATTTTATCTGGGAAAGCTCAATCAACATAACCTATTAAAAATGAATTATTCAATCAGGGGTTACTTCTAGCTTCCACTTAAAGTTGTAGATATGAGAATCAGCTAATCTTTTCAAGTGCGCATTTATTATGACACTTTTCTGTAACAGTTACCTCTGTTAGTACAAGAAGAACACTAGCAGCGAGGACCTCCAAGTAACTATGTACTCAGACATGGGCCTAGGCCTGATCACTCAGAGACTCTGAATGGAAATGCATACAATAATAGAGAAGAGATGGAGAATTAGATTCTAGATAGGAGCTTCAGCAAGAAAAAAATGAAGAGTGAGAGTTGTAGCCTGAATTTGCAGAATAAAATGTCTCATTACTTGAAACAAGCTGTCGTCATGCTTGGACTTGCTGCAATTCTAGCCTGTTTTGCCATATGGACTTCCACTGGGGACTAGTCCAAACAAGATATGTAATTTTATGTAACAACCATAGCTCTTCTTTGCTCACTGCTCTCTCACCTTTAAAAGCATCCAAGATATGCAAGTGAAAGGTGTACTCATCTCAAGTAGCATTCCCATCAAAGGTATGTAATGTCCAGATTTTATGTTGGTTATCAGACCCAAAAAACCACCCAAGGCAAGAAAATGGTGAGCAACTACAAATAAATCAAATGTTTTAAAGACAAAATTAGAGACATGAACAGCTACATTTTCCAGCAAAAAGAAGCCAGAGGCTATGAGGCAACTGAACCAACTCCAGTCCTGCTGGGAATAAACCTTGTCAGCTTGAAAAACTGGATCTAAAAGTAAAGCCCAGAAGCCAGCCAAAAAACACTGAATGCCGAATACGCCTCGTGTAGTAGCCAGATTCCAAAAGACTTTCTCCTTTGCTGGCAATGAGCAGTAAGTTATACTCAACCACGAAGACAAAAAATGTGAAAAACAAAATATTCCCAAGTAGAGAAAGAAGCCAATGGCCACTAGTGCCAAACGAACTTCCCACAGAAAATAATTCCAGGCAAATATGGATCTAGATGTTGCCTCATCATTTTGAAGATTCATGTCTTCTACTTATGTTGAGGTGGTTTGGGGAGTATCCACTTGTCAGGTCCACTTAAAAATCTTGAACTTTTGCCCATGCAGTGAGTAGCAACCAAATTCTCATTGTCACCTGTAGGAAAAAAAAATAAGACAAAATGCTCTATACAGTATAGAAATACATACTTTACATGTACCTAGTTCTAAGAAGACATACAGACTCAGTCTGTTTAGTTTGGGTAAAACTTTTTATATAATCAAAATGGCGTAGAATTTTGTGTAACCCAAAAATTATTCAACAAACTGATTAAATAAACATCAAATGAGAATCCAACTATGCATTATTAGTAGCAGTGCAAAAGTTGCTTGGGTTTCTTGCATATACTGTACTTCTGCAATTAACACCGAGATAAAGAATCACACATTGTGTCTTAGTACCTATCACTGGCCATATTACTCTGGCTCTGAATCCAAACACTGACCTATATAAACAAGGCATGTCTTTTTTTTTTTTTAATTCCATTTATACCCCGCCCTTCTCAGGAGACTCAGGGCGGCTTACAACTTTTTGAGCACAACTTAATGTGCTCAGCAAATCCCTTCATCCTTTGTATATGCCTGCTTATTAGGGCTTTGTGATGTCTTTGTGATGGCAATTAAACATGTAAATATATACTTCTTGTAATGAACTTATTTGGTTATGTTTTTAAAAACATTGGAGTTGCATGCACCTAACTATGAAAAGTTATGAAAACTATGAAAAGAGAAAACTAAAGATGGCATGGGGGATAGCTGGCTGACAAGGTACCTTCCTTGATCTGGTGCCCTCCAAAAGGACTGAACTTATAAAATGGCCCTGCAGAACAGCCTAGACAAAATTATGGTTGACTAATTTGTGACACAATATATTATATAAATCCAGTCAGTGTAATCAGTATATGGTTTGATATGTTGTGTGAATCTAAACACTCAGGTCAATTCAGATAAACATGGTTTACTAAACCATAAGTAAACGGGGACAGAGTTATGAGCTAAATAAAAACATAATCAGTGATTATAGCCAACTATGGCTTCTTTCACTGTGTTTTTACCCTTACTGGGTTGTATTCCACACTGTCAGGAAAACGAAGTTGTACATACAACCTTGGAGGTTACTTAGGGAACACTGAGGCCCTAATAATACATAACTGCTGTATTTTGCAGGGAGTTTCACAGGTGCACATGACTGCCTAGTCATTAGCAGGGGAGGGATGTTTTCAAACTTTCTTCCATTATGCCTTGCAGATTTAAGTAAGCACTAAGTTCCAGATGCATATTTCATTCCTAGCCATTATACATTGTAAGCACATTATACACTATGATTCAGGTCTGGATCACAATAATTAACCCTTAACTGGAAATAAATACACACAAATACACACACACAAACATAAAAGAATATGCTGTACTTGCTAATACCCTTCTAGATATTTTTAGCAATTGTTCCTAACTTCTATTTTTCTAAAAAATAGTATGTATTTCTCTCTCTGATGACTTTCTACAGTAATGGTTGTAGTTGTTTGATTAACAAAGACAGAATTACATTTTTCCCCTTAGAGTTGACAGGCACTCAGTTGACAAACTGTCTCCCATTTTCACAAAAATCAGGTACGCCTAATTCAGAGTTGACTTCCCAATTCCATTCTGTCTGAGGATGATGAGAGCAGAACTCTAACACAGGACAGAAGCAACAACTAGTTCAACATTATCCATCCTACCCAAAGATATTTTTAAAATAAAGTTCTGCAGCCTAGTCTTTTTAACTTGGAGATACAAAAAGGTAAGTAAAGCCACTGTCACTAGATGCTCACCATATATTGTTAGTAATTTCATATAAGGTATTCTCCTGATGATCGACTTCCAAAATCCTGTCTTCCTGAGTCCTTTCTCTGTACAACTCAATGCTTAAGAATACCTTTCTAGGTAATGCAAACAACCAAGCCATCCAAACGCCCAAGGCTTCCCCAGATTAATTCTTGCCTAGCAACAGATTTAATATAAGTAAAGCTTTGTGACACCCTTGTTAAACACTTAAAACCAATAAAAAAAAAACCTGTGTTTACAGAAGAGTTGCTGTCCTAACAACTCTGAAGAAATACTGAGGGACAGGAAAAAGTAATACCGTATCCTGAAAATTACACTTCCAGTTACAGGTAGTCCTCGACTTACAACCACAATTGAGCCCATTTCTGTTGCTAAGTGACACATTTGCTAAGTGAATTTTGCTCCATTTTACAACCTTTCTTGCCACAGTCGTTAAATGAATCACTACAGCTGCTGAGTTTGTAACACAGTTGTTAAGTGAATCTGGCTTCCCCATTGATTTTGCTTGTCAGAAGGTCACAAAAGGCGACCACATATACCGCAACCGTCATAAATATGAGTCTGGGGTGCCAAGCCTTCAAATTTTGATCACAAGACCACAGAGATGCTGCGAGGGTCGTAAGTGTGAAAAAAAACTGGTCATAACTCACTTTTTCGCAGTGCTGCTGTAACTTTGGCCACTAAATGAACTGTCGTTAAGTGGGAGGACTACCTGAACTTCCTTCAGACCTCCTCACCCTCCTCTCTCCTGTTCTAAAAAAAGGAATCCGAATCAGCTTCACTTCTGCTTGAAATAAATCTTCCGGAATTGTAAAACTAACAAACAAAGAAAAACCACCGCCCAACAGGGAGAGCAACCAGCTGCCTTCATCCATGGCGGGTGGCACAACGGAAACTGGGGCTCTTCGGGGCTTCTGAAGTACGTCCGTGTCCTAACCTCACCCTTACAACAACGTCGGCCACCGAGAAGGGTTGCCTTTATTCTTACTCACACACACACACACACACACACACACACTTAAAATGGATTACCGCAGCCTTCTTTATTCCTGTCGGATGCGCCTTCAGATTATAAAACGTGTAACATCCAACCCCTAGGGATTAAAAAAAAATAAAATAATGTACAGTTTATAGCCAGAGATAAATTGTCCTTTACGATAACTAAAATAAAAGCCCAGAAGCTCCTTCCCACCCCCAATGGTCAAGATTGCCACGGCGAGGGAGGAGAACGCACGACACGCAGCTAGCCAAAAGGAAGCCGCGTTTCTTTCCCCCCCCCCCCCCTCTCCTCAAGGCTCCTCTCTCTAGCTCCGCGCTGCCGCTACTATTCAGAAGCGGTCCTTACCCGGTTGACACCAAGGCCTCGGTCGGTCGGTCGGTCGGTCGGCCGGCTTCCTTTCCTCTTCTGCAACTACCCCCGTCTGACTTCTGTTTCCTTTCCGTGGAAGTTTTGGTTTGGGTTGGTTTGGGCTTTTAATAAATGTCGCCTTCCTGTCACGCGCTTAACAAAACCTCTTCCCCCCCCCCCTCTCACACACACACCACACACCCCTCCTCCCTCCTCCCGGTCAGCCGGGTCCAAATCAACTTTCAGCCGAGGCAGCCTTAGTAGGCAATGCGCGCTTGTGCACCAGACCTCGCATCCGCCCTTAGTTTCCCTTTTTTTTTTTTTTTTTCTTCCTTTTCTTTCATCAGCCAGGCAGACAGTTTGGGGCAAACCATTTGGTCGCTCGGAGAGGGGGTGGTGGAAAAAAAAAGAGAGGGAACGCTGTGAGGGAAGTTTCTGAAGGGAAATGAAGGTGGTGGTGGTGGTGGTGGTGTTGTTCGGGTACCCGGTTCGGGTGTGAGCCTGGTGCCAATGAAGGACGCCAGACACGAGGTGCAGGTTTTGACTGCTTTTTATTGGGATACCCCAAGGAAAAGGGCTCCTGGGCAAAATGCCAAGAGAGCCAAGAACAAAGGATTGAGAAAGCTTTATACATTTTCACTAAAGGAGAAGGCGGGGTAAGGCAGGATAATAAGAAATATCTAATAAACATTTTAGTAATAACTTTACAATTTGTTCTGTTGGTCTCTAGCTGCCCCTTTTCCTAAGCCTTGGCTAATGAATGCCCCAGGAGTTATCTAATACATGTTTTATTTTTGCTGCACGAATCTCTATTCCTAACTTTTAGCTGATGTATGCAAGTTGCCTAACTCTTTGTTGCTTTTATCAGTTTTCTAACTACCCAGGATTCTAACTACCCAGAAAGACTGGTGCTGTCTCACTTGAAAACCATCACAGATCCATTGTTAGACCCCCTGCAATTTGCATACCGAGCAAATAGATCAAC
>JANHFM010006068.1:18716-32360 GCA_032468115.1 Grayia smithii | reverse complement strand
TATACAAAGAATGAAGGGATTTGCTAAGCACATTGGCTTGTGCTTAATTGTAAGCTGCCCTGAGTCTCCGGAGAAGGTCAGGATATAAATGGGATTAAAAAAAACACACACACACACACACACACACACAAAAAAAAGCATTGTTCTTTGCTGGCAATATTGACCAGCAAAAGCCTTCCTCATATTTAATTTAGCAATGAAACAAAGCTAATTGTAAAATGTATTGTGGGTATTTTGCCCCAAATTGATGGGAAAGGTACAGTATCATGGCAATTTTGCTCAATACTTTGGACAGTAGAACATTTGATTACTTCTTTTAATCTGTCAGCCTTTTAGATTAACAGCCATTGGCTCATGATTATCATAGTCCATGTGAATTTGGTATTTATACCAGGGGAATAAAGTTATTGATTGAAGCCAAGAGAATGCACAACTAGGTCTTGATTTCCAAAAGGATTTTGGTTATTAAAATAGTGATATCATCAACAAAATAATACAATATAATTATTGTAGATGTCCATTTACCACCTGCTAATATCCCTTGAGATCTCATTCTTTGCCTACAGTTTTTAGCTGTAAAGATATTGTCTCTGACTAAAGTTTAAAACAACAACAATGGATTTCCAGAGTTTCAAAGGTAGGCGAAAACAGACTTTATATACAAGGACCCTTTTGGTCAAGGAATGGGAATTCTTGTTCCTCTTCTTTGAACAATCACTTTCAAAATCCCCTTGGTCCAGTATATTCCACAGTATATTCTTTGCGCTGAAAAGAATGGGGAATCTATTGCAGGATGGATAATGAATAAAATAGATTACTATTTTTAATATTTAATAGACCAAAACAATCTGTTTTGAGTTGACTGTACTGCAAGAGAAAAATTGATAGAGCTTTATAAGATAACCTTTGATGTCCCCCTGAGTCTTTAAATTATTTTGGAGAAATTATGATTTATTCAATGTACTGAAAATTCATGCTCTACCATCCAGGGTGGGATTCCTATTCCTTTAAGGATTTAGAATTTAGATTTAGAATTCTTTATTGGCCAAATGTGATTGGACACATAAGGAATTTGTCTTGGTGCATACTCTCTCGGTGTACATAAAAGAAAAGATACATTAAAGAAACCATTAGAGAACATTTCACCGAGGCAGCCTTCAGCAGCGCCATCTTGGATCTGAAAAACCTTCAAGTACCTTCCTTTTATTTTTTTATTTATTTACCTTTTATTTTGATATAACAAGTTTTCTAACATTATTGATGTATTTATAAAATAATGGAGCGCTTTTTAAAGACCAGTTTGTAAGTCATGCCCTCACAAGGTGATTTCTAATATAAAAATGTATATTATCAAATATAAAAAAGATACCAAACATTATTTCAGTGCAATCTTATCACAATCCTTATCACTTTATGCCCAGACCAAGGCATTAATGCAGATCATGCTGCAACGCAATGAATACCCAGATGACTTTGAAATGCTCATAGGAGAACTGGAGCTTTAAAGCTCAGGCAATAGGTACTGCACAACAAAGATAAACAAATAATGAAGGTTTTAAGTCCAAGTTACATGTGCAATTGTCTGCTTAGCAGATGTGGAATTAAATGTCCTGTGATAGAAATTAATCTCCAGATGAATAATAAAATAGTAGCATTTAAAGTTTGAAGAAAAATAATAAATAACTTCGGATATACTATGCAATATTTAAAAATGTGAACTTACCAAATTCTGTTGACAAAGCCAATAGAATTGCTGGAATTTTTGCGACATTAGCAACTGTGCACTTCCTACAGCACTTCGAATCTTACCTAGAACTGAAGATGAAGGGTGAATATCAATTTAAATCTGAAGCAAGGAAACAACTAATATATTTGTATAACAAAGGCTTAATCTAGAAAAAAATATTATTCTTGCTCTTTGGTTATGAATTCAATTAGGTGCGCAGGCTTTTCAAACTGTATTCGAGAAAGAAAATCAGAGATCAGCTTGGCTTAAACCATATTGGAAAAAGCCACATGAAAGCTTGAGAAAAGAAATTATTTTCTCAAGTTGCAAAGGAATCAAGATGAAAGCATTTGATCAAATCTTACTGTATACTGTTTCATCCCCTCAGAAAATAATGTAAAAATCCTGGCTGTATTGACTACAATCCCTATTCTCAGCGGATCTACTTTTTATGGAACATCCAAGTGTTTCTGTCTCTAACCTGTCACGTTCAGTGTTTACCAGATATTCATGTTTTGTGCTGACTTTTAAAAAAAATACATGCAAAATATAACTGCAATTCCAATCCCAGTGTAGGGAGTAGGATGGGCAAAACTCTACCAAAGTTGAGACTTCCAGCTGATGTTGTGGTGGAAATGACTAGAAAATAGTGGCGCTCTGCCGGGTTCCATGAAATGCAGCCAACAACTGCTTACCGGGAGACACTACGGGGTCAAGCCTCCCTGGAGAGGTGATGAAGAAAGGAGAGATGCTTTGTCAATCACGAGGAAACCGCAATTTCCTCGTTGATCCGAAGAAAGCTCTCCCAAATGGTAGCAGAGACAACGGCCATTTTGGACTGTCACAAACTGGAACAACCAGGACACTAATCTTGTGCTGGAGCGGTTCATGGACAGAGCAGTGAAACTGGGTGAGATAACTTCCAACTTTTACCTTAGATATTTAAACCAAGTAAAATTTTCTAAAAAATAATATCCAAACATTAAGAAAGTGGCGATTGGATTTTGCGGAGAAGGATTAAAGACTAAAAACTAAATAGAAAGATTAAAGACTCAGATGCAAAAGAAATAGCAATAACACTTAGACTTATATACCGCTTCATAGTGCTTTACAGCCCTCTCTAAGCGGTTTACAGAGTCAGCATATTGCCCCCAACAGTCTGGGTTCTAAATACCTAAATACCTAAAGGATGCTTTGAAACTCAGAAAGCCTGGGAAAAGTCAAACAACATTGTGAAAAGTGATTATTGGGAGAAATTGCTTTTTTAAACTCTATCTTTAACTCCCCTGTTTGGTTAACAATCAGCTGTTTTTGACTTTTACACTCTGTTGAATGCTGGAATTGAAACAGGGGAGTCATCTACTGGAGGAAGAAAATTACTGCAACATGGGAAACTTAAATGAAAGTGTTGAAAGGAGAGAAAGTAAACAACACCTGGAAGGCTATTTGACCTTGACTTTATCTTAGTAGGGATCCTTGTACAAAAATCAGTATCACATTTCTGTCTAACTGTTCCGGAGAATGAAGTACAAAAATATACTACCGGTGACACAAACTTTTCATATCTGTCTTCTCTGTTCACACAGTATTAAAAGAAGAGTGATCCCATTACTTTGACAAAAATTAGACATTACCCATCAATGGCTATTCCTTACAGTTAATCATTCACAAAGAACACTATAGGGTGATAATCATCATCATGTCTGTTAAAATCTAATATCTCCTTTCATGGTCTAAAGGGATATTTTACCAGCACCATCAGCACAATCACCAAGATTGTTGATCCGAAGATATAAATTGCTAGTGCTCTGAGACTGATATTTTCACTATCCCAGGTATACATTACAAGCTCACATCTTTTAATCAAAGGACTACAGGATGGCCATATTCTGTAAAAGCAACCTGACACATCCATTGACTCTGCAGTGGGGAATAATGAAGCAGTATTGCAGTAGTGGGCTATATATAAGCAGCAGCTTCAAAAGTATTCTCTTGGAACAGCACACACACAAAAGTTAATTAACTGCACATTGCAGATGTATAATTAATAGGGATACATGGACACAAGTCCTGGAATCCCACTGGTAAGGATCTTAATGAAATTTGCATTCTCAAAAAACTGCTGACTTTCAAGATGCGTCTCTGCTTTGACTACTGCAAACTTTTATTGGGCGGAATAAATCACAGAAAAGAACAAGAAGCATAACTGAACTACAGTATTTGATAAATGCCATTCAGTTCTATCTCAAAGAAGAACTAAATTAATAGACACACAAGTACGGACATTTCAAATGCACAAATTTTCCTACAAAATCTACTAAGTACCCAATTTCACCATATACTGTAATGGTATCTGACTTGAGCTGCCTGAAGGTCATAACATCTGCTTCTGAAGGTGCATTCACCTTGTTCATCTGTTGATTGACATGCTTTTCAAATTGTGACAAATTCCAAAAACTGTCATAGCAGATAAAGAGAACAACAATATGCTGGCTAGCCTTTAAGATGCCACCAAACTCTTTGTTATTTCACATAATGTTATTACCATGCCCTACCACAAATACCTGATTATGTGTGATGAAAAAGCATGGAAAAGAGTGCTTACTGGAAGATTGAATAAGCTTACATGGGTTGACCCACTGCACCAGTGGCTTTCCTTGCTGAAGTAATCACCATTTCTGTAAGCATATTTTTATATGTACATTATATTTAGGCTACAGTTGGTAATGAGCCCAACTGAACATAATAGTGTTCAGTATTCAGGATTACTTATGCATGGGATAGCATTGCAAAAAAAGGAAAAGAATTCCTATCTTAGCTGGTTATTTCTTGCATGCTTTACTGAACTAAAGTACTGTAATTATTCATGACAAGATTTTCTTTTTTTGTATTGCAGAATTATTATATTTTTGAATATCAAATATTGGAATAAAATGAAACTTGTACTCTAAGTAGATTAAGATGAGCAGGTTTATGGAGACTTATATAGCTCTTTTAAAATATTTTTGAGACACATTTATGTTTGTCTTCAAAGAATTTGGAATGCTAATAGTTCAATTGATTACATGTTAGAACTAAAAAAGAGAAATACTATTTGTTTAATTACATTAAAAACATGTTTGAAGAAATTCAGTCCTTTCAGGAAACAAAGCAACATTTAAATAATTTCTATTTGTGCAACATTAAAAAGAGTTTAATAAATGTTTAGCTTTGAAAATGTGTATCTTGGTTTAAAATGGAAGTATACAATCTATTTTATCTGATATAGAATTCAACTAAGTTTGCTAGCTAACGAATGGGCTAGCATTAAAGGACTTCTGTTGAAAAACTATCCATTTGCTTGCTTGCTTGATGAAGTTTCTCTGGATACAACCAATTATTTCTAATGTAGAGTAAGACGTGTTTATTTTTGTATTCAATACAGCAAAAATTCTACAACTCTTTCTGACCTGCTACCTGTTTATGTTTTACATGGAAAGAGTGGAGGGCAATTTATATTGTAGCTTCCCAAACTCAGGTTGTCTTAGCACAAAACACAATATATCTCCTTTTAACTTGTACCTATTAGAAAATGTTTTACTCTTATTTTAGGGCAAATTGAAACATTTCTTTCCTCAATCTTCCTATTCAATGTTTGTTTCTATTGACAGGAGTTTGGAGTGCTGTTGATAACTGAATGAAAGACAGACAAGTCCTTACCTATAGAAAATAATATACAATACCCAAGATACAATATAGTATGCTTACTTCTCTAATATAACTGATAAAACACCAGTTTCTAAAACAGTTTTTCCAATATCTAAGAATGTGTATACTATTCAGAACTGGAAATGCATTAATCAATCAATCACTTCTATTATCGATACTAGTTCTAAATATGATTTACATAACATGCTTTGCTCATATTTTACTAACATTATACTAAACTATTTATATTTATCTATGTGAATTTACTATCTGCCCAATTCCAATGGACTCTGGACAGTGTACAAAACTAGAAAAAGTATCAAATCAAATAAAAACATCATATCAGATGGACAGTCCAGATTAAAATAATCATATAAACAGCAAAATCAAACAAAACAAAACAAAACAGGGACCATTGAACAAAGAATAAATATCAACCGCGAGCCTGGGACCAAAGCCAGGTTTTCAAAGCTTTCAGGAACTCCAGAAATAAGGGTGCCTTCCTTGTTTTTAGGTGGGATGCTGTTCCAGAGGGTGGAAGATTCACTTCCTCAGTCCTGCAAGACAGTGTTTTATACTGGGGACCTGGATCACACCCACTCTGCCAGAATGTAGTGGGTGGGCAGAAACGATTGGAGACTCAAATACATTATCTTAGATATCTAGGTCATATGTCAAACATTGCTTTATGGGTAAAAATCACCTTGAATTCCACTCTGAAGCTGACTGGAAGCCAATGCAGCTGGTGTAGCAGTGGTGATATATGGGCACACCAAGAGGCATGTACTACTGCTTGCATAGCTGCTTTCTGAATCAGCCATAGCTTCTAGGTGGTCTTTGAGGGCACATTGCACTAATGAGATGATCAGCACATAGTGACTTAAGCGAGATCCGGCCCCAGATGGGATATGAATGTTCTATGATTTTATTGTTTTAACTTATTTTAATTTTTTTTTTTAAAATGTACTATTGATATATTTGTTGTGAGTCCTCTGGGAGTTGGGCAGCATAAAAGTCTGAAAAATAAATAAATAAATAAATAAACTTATCTGGATGGCAAAACTGTGATTGGTGGACAACAATTTTATTCAGAATTACTATTAAGCAATGTACGAAAAGCTAGTACGAAAAGCTTCTTTTAATAAGAACTTAGAAATAATAGAATCCATAAAATATGTTAAGCTTTGAAACAATATATATTTCTACTGGGCTTCTGGTATTAATTTAATCTATTTTTCTTTAAAGCTAGCAATATATAACGAAGGCAAGAGTCAAATACTTCCTAATCTAATTCTTCCTCTCTCTAAAAGCGTAGTGTATTGTGTTTTATGTTTGGAATCCCATCTGAATTCTCTTTCATACCTGGAAGTCAGTACTTACAAGGAAACATATTCATGTGATTTTATATAGAAATGTAGAAGTTTCAGCTTTTACAAGCAAAGGAAGTACACTGGGGAAGTCACTCTGCAGTGCAGTGGCAAGGTGCACCGTCGATCAAAATTTGCCTATTTTATCCAACTCCAAAAAGGCAAAGTGATGACAGCCGCAATATAGAAGTGAATAGATTAAAAACTATAAGATAAAAATAAGAATGGAAAGATATGTTCTTACTTTCTTCAGAAAGATCATTTTCTTCTGCTTCTCTCTCCATTTCTTTACACCATCCTTCCATCCTTTTAGTCTCAGTGTGTAGCAGCTTCATAAACCATGACCCATCCCGTCGACATGGAGACATTCGTCCTGTTTCAATGGTCTCAATGGATGGTTCCAACCAGGGTTCAGGTGGTGGGAGATTGGAGGTGTCAACCTGGGTCCTATAATCTTCTCTATAACTAAAGAGGCCTTGTGTCCGTACAGTTCTTACTGCACCATACTGAGTAGGAGTACTTGGCTCTGAATGTCTCTGGAAAGAGCCACCAAACTGAAGTCCCTTGTCCTCCATTGTTATGTGTCCAGGAAAGCCTTCAAGTTCTAAATCGGCTTGAACAGCTGCCGTTACACTGTTTGAGCGCTTAAATCGTCCATGGCTGGAGTAAAATGGAAAAACAACACACTGATCCATATATTGACAATGTTTTGTTTATAGAAAGAAGGCACCATCTACGTTCTACTATTTTCACGGTTTTAAGAAAGGTTTAGAAGTATTAATAACAATGAATATAGAGATTGAAAGGCACAACATGAGTGGACGGCAGTCTTTATAGAATAAATGATTATTAATGACCCAAAGCAAGATACAAATCAATATTACTCAAACTTCATTTGGAAAGCAAATGTTGATTTATTCTCACAGTAGAAACTAGAAGAGTTTTGTAAATGCTACAGTGACGCAGTATCACTAAACTAAATAGAAACAAATGAGTTAAAAACCATTAAGTTTAAAACAGAAGGTGTAGATGAGGGGATTTGAGAAAAGATTGTCATTGTTATTTGGAAACAATAGATATCTATGAGCACATTACTATATCTGTGTGTTTCTCAGCTTTGACAACTTGAAGTTATGTAGACTTCCAATTCTCAGAATTCCCAGCATGAAGTTGAAATCCACAGATCTTCAAATTGCCAAGGCTGAGAAATTCTGATCTTAATGGGATGTAATGTAGTGAGGAGATGAATTCCCAGGAGGGAGGGAGTGAATTCCAGAGGAGTAAGAGGCAACTCATCCCAGATATTATGTGTGAGAGAAAGAGGGTGAACATAGCCTCTTCTTCCTAGAGTATATTGTAGATGAATCCTCAGTCTGGTGTCATGGATCCATTCCCAGACCCCTCTCCAGATGCAAGTTTAGAGGAGGAGGGTGCGTTTGAGTCTGCAGAGGAAAGCGTGGCACTGAATATTAGTCAGGATTGACTACTATTAATCAGTTAATAACTGATTAACTGTGTTAGTCAGACTAGCGATAAGCTGAGGCTGAGAGAGGTGAACCACAGCTACAGAAAGTTGGCCAGGAGATTCCAAGTGAGGACCGAGAGCAGCTGCCACCCCTTAGCAATGAAGAGGAGATGGAGTTCACACTTCTTCCTGATCCAAGAACACATAGAGCAGAGAGGAGACAGGCACAACGCCGGTCAGCTAGGTAGTCTACCTCGCCTTTCATGAAGGGCTGCACTGGCACTTCTACTTAACCCCGTCCTGAAGACTTGAGTGTTGCTGGAGCAATGTGCCCAGTTCTGTGCCTTGTGTGCTCATGCCATGTATCCTAGTGTGTTTGATCCCTGGACTGCTTTCCTGGACTTTGTGTTTGCCCATTGGACTCGGTTACCAGTGACTCTTGCTGTGTTGACCTTGGAATCCAGACCTGCACAGCAGGACTGCTTTCCAAAGACCTATTTGGGGGGTTTGAATAAATACCTGTAGAACTCTTGTCACATGTGTGTATGTGTGTAGGGAGCAGAGCAGCACATTTGGCATGATTTTTGTCTACAGGTATGGAACAATAAAGAACTCGGCTTGGAAGAATTACCATGTGCCAATCTTGGTTTTGAGTCTGACATCTATACTATACATCGAGCAGACAAAAACATAGACAGAAATGGCCCAACCTACCGTTTATCATCTTCCACTTGCACTCCAACCGAATGATACTCCCGTAAGCCTTTGCTATCGTTATCTGAATCAGTTGCTGCTTCCACCTAGTTCAAGACAAAGGAGAAATGTTTTGAAGTGAACATGACAGTTGGAGATCATTTCTACCCACAGTGATTATGATTGCTGGAAAAGGCAGAGTAAACTCTCCCAGTTTATACAGTCTGTACATTTTTTTCATGCTGATGAAAAAAACCCAAAAAACCTAATGGCTGGCCCATCTCTGTGTCTTCACCTTTGCAGGAAAGGCATGGCAGTGCAGGAGAATTAGCAACGTTAGCGTTTAGTCATATATCTTTTGTGTGGGGAAGAGCAGCTACCAGAGCATTTGTGGCAGAACAGAGATGAGGCCTCTGAGAATGTTTTTGCAGCTTGCACAAAGCAAATTGCTATACAAACACTATAAACAGGATACATTTGGCATTTTATGAAATATTTTGGTCTGAGACCATAATTGCAAACAAACTAAAGCATTTGGTTAACATCCATAGCAATGATTTCTGTAATAAACACATAAAGGATAAGGAAAGATATGCAGCCATTAAGTAATAAATCCCAAGGATTTCAGAATGCATGTATCTTTATCCTACATGATCCAAAATGTTTGGCCCTCTTTATATTTTATATGCCCATTGTGGAAAACAGTAACAGAATCTGGATGCCATGTGCTAAGTATGAAGTGGGTTTTAAACAAAATGCAACATTAAACTAAAATGAATATTTGATGAGGGGAAGATCATCTGAATTATAGCACTCCAGATATTTCTGGTCCGGGGAAATATTTAAAAGTGAAATAGTATTTTGATTCCAAATACTGATGATGACAAAGCATTAGCTAAGCCATTGGTCTGAAGACTGTACAACTACTTTGAATTTGATTTTTTTAAAAAAAATCTACTCTATAGGCAATTTCTGTTAAAAGACAGTAATTGATTTTTTTTACCTGCTGATGTCAAAAAGGCTAAAATTAAGAATGTCACACTGGCTTATTGGTTTACATTAAGCTGCATTCCTCCATATTACTGCTGGTTTACAAATTATATAAAACTGCTTTATAAATCAAATAATGTCTAAAATAAACAATCCCACTGTGAATGAAAATATAGATGTACTGCAAAATTAGTGCATAGTCATCTAATAAGTGTGCTTGCTGTGTCTTTAATCAAGTCAATATGGAAATAAAATTCTCAGATGTTCTAAATACAGGTTTGACTGGGAAACCAAAAAAGGTTTATGAAACATATGATTTGTGTATTGAAAACAAGATCCTGCTACTTGTATTTTTGGCAGCCATAACTGTTCTATCTTTTCTTCCACAGATTGCACTACTGCCGAGGGTTTGCCAGTGGCCACAGAAATGATTTACTTGTAAACAAATAAATTTGGCTGATTTTGTGCTTCCAATTTTATGGACTCTATAGCCTCAGTGGGATTTGCTGAAGAAATGGCTGCAGGAAGTCTTTATCTTACTCAGCTTAATTTTTTTTAAAGGAGACTATATCTTTGACAAATAATGTTTGTCATTTACTGTACTTGAAAGTAAAGAATAGAGAATGAACACCAAATGCCTTGTTGCTATAGAGATTTGTTGGGTGTGTGTGTAAATTGCTAGGCAAATATATGATAGGATTCTGTACCTACACAATTCCAAATCAGTGAATAAAAAGATAACTGTTCTCGTAAGGGGCATTAAAAGGAACAAGGAAAAGAAATATTTGAATGATGGAATGAGAATGTTATGATTAATTGTACAGAAAATAGATGAATCAAAGCATTTGATATGATCACAGCTTTGGACACAAGCACTATACATAATAGATGAAAAAAAGCCCTTCACACTTTCTGACTGAATAGATTCAATAGGAAAGTGGTACTTAGAAACCCAAACCAGCGGACAATCTTCTAAGCCTTTCATTAACATTTACTAAAGCTGCATGCACATTCTTAAGAGAACAAGAAAAACCTCACTGCAGTATACTGCAGTGTGAATTGTTTCACCCCTGTGTTTAATTACTGCGTAAGCCAATAGGGAATAGATGACCTGAACATTTTGCATTTATGCTAAACTGCATCCTTTCCATTAGACTGTAGCAAAGCCATTGGACAGAAAGAAATAGATGGATTTTTATCCAAGCCCCATGGCATTTTGTAGGCATAGGCCTTGAGTCCAATTGCTCATAGCTGCAGAAATGCTTTTGGAAGAGCTCTTTTAAATGAGACATATTTCATGGTAACTATTTAATTCAGCATTATTATCAATAGGATAGTTTTTATTTAACGGGAACAGTAATTACACCCTGCTGCCATATTGCCAGGAAGGGAAAGTTGAAAAATGCAATAGTAACACAGAACTGAACCTAATTAAGGAGGATGCCTACACAAGATCCAAGATTACCTTTAACTGTTTCTGAGAATCCTCAATCGTTAAATAGAATGTAAATTAAATCTAAATTAATTGTTGGTCCTTTTAAGAGCTTTTCAGCATCAGAGAATGGAAACCTGACAGCCATATAAACCAATCCAATCAAACCAAACCAAACCAAACCAAACCAAACCAAGGAGCCATTCTAGGCTCATGTGGTTAGTTTATTATGATGTATAAACTTACTCATTACAGCCTAGTATGATGGGAACCCATGATTTTATGGCTTGTGCAACAAACATTATGGATCAATCCAGCTATTATTGTGAAGCATCAACAGGAGTGTCAGTGGAGTGGGGTGTCAGAAAAGTTAAGATGGCAGGCATGATCAAAACCCCACCCTCTTTGATACACAGCACATATCTAGAAAAGTGGCAAGGCTTCAAACCATGTAGACTTACGCACTACCTTGGCATTTTGGGACTGCCATATCCATGGAAACCCCTTGGTTTCATGCATTAACATATCTCATTAGATAGATTGATTTTTTATTAAAATAAAAATAAGCAATCCTGTTCAAATAAATGGGTTAGTTGAAGCAGTGGACTTTATAGCTCGTTTAAAACTGATTATTCTGACCAATGAAGCATCACTTTCATGGTGCTTATTATCAGGAATTCTTCTTTCTATTTCTTATCACCAAATGTAAAGGTGATTTTAGAAATACCTGTGTGTTTCTAAAATACAAGTATATGTCAGTTCTGTGGAACCTCAAGATTTGTAGAAGTTGTGTTGCAAGTCAGATCTGTAGGCATTCTTTAGCTTTTATTGATAATTTATGTTGTAGTATGTGCTTAGAAATATGGTACTTCTTGTTACAGCAGTGGCACTAGTACACTAGATGTTAATCAAAGAAACACCAAATAAAAAAACTTACTAGTTCTATAATCTTTATAAGATAGTTTTCTTATAGCTTCAAACTCATTCGTCTATATTAGTCTCCATTGCTATGTAATTAAAACACAGCCATGAAGGAAAAACAGGGTAGCACAAAGCAGAAGGGAGGAAAAAAAGAAATATCTGACTACAGTTCCCAGTTTGACAGTTGCACAGCCATAATTTCATGATCTCTCCAGGGAAAGAGAGAAAGATGAACGTGCTGTTCACTTGTGACTGAGCAGGATAATTTTCATCTGCAGCATTAGTGGCAGCTACCCTGCTTAGAGATATATTCATTCATTTTATTTCCGGGCACTGCACACTGGCTCAACTCTGCTCCGCATGGTCACGTAGCCAGGATGTGAATTGTAATTAATGATAATCACTGCACACAGGGATTGTTGTTCAAGTTATTAGGGGCCTCTGGGCTGAATGATTCATCTGATGAGCTCAGATGAGCAGCTCATCCCAGAACAAGTGTTAAGGGCAGGCTACCTGGATCCCTATAGAGGAGCGCCGACTCTTCAAGAACTCCTCAGCTTTTGTCACGAGGATGGCCTTATCGCTGGTTCTCACAGAGCTGATTTGACTGTCCGACATGTGGCGTTGTGCAGCTGCCGTTTCCATGGCCAGATTCATAGCCTTGTTGCTATCCAAACTGTCCGTGGAGTTGTACATCCTGAGGCCATCCTGAGGCCACGGAGAAATCCCCTGAGTCCGGCTATCCTGATAGGCATCCTGGGTGGATTCTGTGCTGCTCTGTGCTGTAACCGAAATGAGTGGCTTCGAGGTGGTTCGCGGGGGTACAGGTGGAGGGGTCTTTTTGTAACTTGTGTAAGTTACAGCTGGGAAAGGAATGCAGAAATGGAGAGAAAACAGGGTTAGTAAAAGGCATTGCGAGGAAACAAAAGGCGTCAAACTGACTCTACTACTTAAAAACTGGAGGGCCTTCTTTAATATATGCATCCGTGGGTCTCCTCAGAATTAGCATAAAATCTCCCTCATATAAAGAACAGGTTGCTATAGCAACACATTCATTGCATTTAAAACCCCAAGCAACAATGGCGGGGAGCACCCTCAGCCATTAACAAGTTAAAGGAGATTTTTTTGCCCATGCATAGGCTTGGGTGGGGAAGAGAGGATCAGTAAAAAGGGTCTCAATCCATACACTTAAGGAGGGAGACTCCTTGGAGTTTGGGCTGCATGAAAAGGCTGCTAAGATTCTGCATGGCCTAGTCTGCCAAACGGAAGTTGTGAGTGATATTGTAGCAAGCAAATAACTGAACAACATGTCCTGTGTTTTTTTCAGTTACAGCAAGTATTTAGGTTATGATGAAGAGAAAGG
>JANHFM010006067.1:33219-47940 GCA_032468115.1 Grayia smithii | reverse complement strand
CTCAAAAAAGTTGTAAGCCGCCCTGAGTCTCCGGAGAAGGGCGGGGTATAAATGGAATTAAAAAAAAAAAAAAACCTTAAAGAAAAAGGAAGGTTAAAATCAAAGTCAAGCCATTGATGCTCAGAAGGGCAATGTAAAGGGTTTTCTATTGTGATTGGTTTTAATCACTGAAGGAATCATGTGATTTTGTATCTGATAATATTTTTGCTCCCAAGCTGGAGAGTTTAATATAAATTACTTCCTCGTGAAGAAATACTAGTCATAAGATAAGTATTGTTTGTAGCCTTTTTGTCTGTCTTTTATTATTCTTGTTATTTGATTGACAATTAGTGTAAAGCTATAAGCATGATTGACTCCCAGCAGCCATGTTCTCATTCATACTTGGCCCAAAGGAAAATATATTACTGCTTAGATCACTATTTTCAATGTGTTTACTCTATAATATAATGAAGCTGGAATTAGTCAGACAAGCTTCATGATTTAACAAGGTTACACTCTGTAATTACAGCTATAATCAACATGCATTCAGTTCATGACAATCTATTCATTTTACATATTTTCTTCCTAAAGGTCTGCCTTATTCCTAAATCAGCTCATGGTACCAACCCAGCAAGTGCTCAGATGGCAGGGATGAAGATCCAGCCAATAGAAGTCGATAAAAATGGAAGTATTGATGTGAGCCATCTGAAAGCAATGGTTAGTTTGTTGTTCTTTGTCCTAATACATTCCTCTATTATAAATTATGAATGTTTAGAAAAAACAAAAGAGAAAATTGATTTTCTAAAAATTTTTTATGACACATACTTTTTTGACTATTTTGGAAATATTTTTTGTTTTAGAATCAATGCTGCGGATGTGTCTGGTTTTGTGGCTAAATAGTCACATTTACTATTCCCCTCTTTTTATTAACACAAAACTGAATATAAGTGAAAATAGCAATAGCATTTAGACTTATATACTGCTTCACAGTGCTTTACAGCTCTCTCTAAGAGGTTTACATTGTCAGTATATTGCCCCAAACAGTCTGGGTCCTCATTTTACCCACCTCGGAAGGATGGAAGGCTGAGTCAACCTTGAGCCTGGCGAGATTCAAACTGCCAAATTACAGGCAGCCAGCAGGCAGCAGAAGTAGTCTGCAGTACTGCATTCTAACCAGTGCGCCACCGTGGCTCTTGCATAAACCAGATAAGAATATTTACTCTGTGGGTAGAAGTTTGATCATCTTCAGTGGTGTTTCCCAATCTTGGCAACTTTAAGATGGATGGACTTCAACTGCTAGAATTCCCCAGCCAGTTCACTCATCTTAAAGTTGTCAAGGTTGAGAAATGTTGAGTTACAGGAAAAGGAGGAAATTTTTGCTGGAAGCTGCTGCTTGATGAAGTTGCTAAGACCAAACGAAATGAACCAAATCTGACTTGATAGACCCTTTATGCCTTTTATGCCAAACTGATAGAGACAGATTTTATTTTTCTTAAAATTTGGTAATGCTCCATGTGAGGAGAAGGAAGAATCTTGTTTTTAATCACTCAGATATCTCACACTGTTGTAATTTTTTCCCTTTCTTCTTGTAGGTAGATAAGCACAAAGAAAACTTAGCGGCTATCATGATCACATATCCATCCACTAATGGTGTCTTTGAAGAGCAGATCAGTGATGTATGTGATCTGATTCACAAACACGGAGGCCAAGTTTATTTAGATGGAGCAAATATGAATGCTCAGGTGAGAAATAGACAAAAGCAAATCCTTTTGGTTCATGTACTCAATAGTGATTTTTAAAAATACTGGGAAATGGTTGAGGCCTGTCCATATGTTTGACTTAGAAATGGTCAACATAATGAGACTCTGATGCATGGGATGTTGATAGTGGGAGTATTGAAATTCACATGTATGCCTGAATTCTCCTATTCAGTAATCCTGAATGTTCCTGACTTTAAATCTTGGCTCACTTTCATACTTGTTTTTCATAATTTTGGCATGAAAAATTTTATAGAACTGCATCCATATGGGAAAAGTGTAACATTTGGATCTTTATAGTTTCAAAAAAGGATGAGTCAGGACAGACATAATGAGACATTGTGGTGTGGAGAAAACAAATAAACATGCTCCCCATGTTTAATCATTCAGCTCCCCTGAAAAACAAGATAACGTGACAGAAACACATGAAAATATTTCACAATGTATGTCAGTTGGCTACCAGACTGGGAGAATGTAGCTATTAGAAACCACTTTTTCCAAAATCAGAGCAGCCCAAAAAGTAAAATTATTTTACTTCATAAAGTAAAAAAGAAAAAAAAAAGAAGTTGTTTGTGAGACTAGCCAGAGAGGAAGAGTAGACTCACAGCATTTGATAAGCCAGCAAGACTAACTGAAGGGTATTGTCAAAAAAGTAAAAATGGAAACCACTATGGTGCAAGCAATGTTGCATCCATTTTTATGTTTATCAAAAAGAAGAGAATTCCATATGGCAGCCACCAATAGTGCAAATTTTGGTATCTTCCAAATATTTCATTACCATCTAGATAACATTGACAGAGAGTCAGTGCCACTCTCTCCTGATGATGCTGGCTAGTTGGGTAATTAAACATCTGCAAGAAAACAACCAAACTCAGTGAACACCAAGGACCCCACAGTTCAAACCTGAGCTACAAATATTCCCTTCTATTGGTGCGATCAAAGTTCTCCACATTTTCAAAACAGAGGGTACAGTTTAATGTACCATTATGGTTGCTGTCTTGACTTTTTTGGCTCGCAACCGGCAGATACCTCTGCAAGCCAGATTATGTAGTTTTGCCACCCCTCTCCCCCATGTTCTTCATCTTTTAAAATCTAGATTTTTGATTGGGAACCTTTTTTCTTTCCTTTCCATGACAGGTTGGCCTGTGTCGCCCTGGAGACTATGGGTCAGATGTTTCTCACTTAAATCTTCACAAAACGTTTTGCATTCCTCATGGTGGAGGAGGACCTGGCATGGGACCAATTGGAGTGTTAGTGTCTTATAAGAGCATGTATTTTTATTAAAAAAAAAATTAATGTAGACCTTAAAGCAGAAATTTTAAGGATGCTCACTAAGGAATAAGATACAGTACATACCTAGGATTACCACATAAATAAAAGAACATTATTGGAAAAATCTAAATTGAGGTAGGCAATCAGATATCATTGCATCTACATATATTCCTCAAAAATGTCTGCATTAAAATAAGTATTTCCAGAAAAGGTATCCAGTGAGTAAAATATATGCCTCTCTGCTTATGCATGCATTCCTCCCCTTATCTGATTAGTGAGGCTCTCTTGTTTTCTAGGAACCAATTATATTGGCCTTTAAAATTGGCTAATTATTCCTATATATAGATCTGTGTTTCTCAACCTTGGCAAGTTAAAGATGGATAGACTTCAACTCTCAGCAATCTCAACCAGCAAGGAGTTGAAATCCACCCGTCTTTAAATGGGTTGAGAAACACTAGTATAGATAGAAATGCTGGATGCTGTCCAAGAGGATGTTTTTTTTTCTTCCTACCTTGTTTTAGAGGATCAGGATGAAATGTACTTAAGCAGACCTTTGATTCTGGCGAATTAAAACATTGTACTATGTCTGTTGGTGCTACAGTAGGAGGGAAGCTGGATGTTCAAGTTCTTTTCTTGCTGCCTTTTTAGGAAGATGCACCTGGCTCCATTCCTGCCCAGCCACCCTGTCATTGCCACACCACACGATGCACATTCAAGCCCATTAGGCACCGTCAGTGCTGCCCCTTGGGGATCCAGTGCCATCTTGCCTATTTCCTGGGTTTATATCAAGGTATGTCCATAATTTCTGCTCCTTGTTTCTTCTGTACTAGTAGATTCTCACACTGACGATAACAGAGATCTGCAGGAAGGTAAAGATCTGCAGGACTGTATGAGAAGAGATTGTATAGGTTGCATTCACAAGTAATTGTCTAATCCAGTTGCACAAGGGGGCTTGCAAACTCTCTTTCCCATTGCAGTCTCCCACATACAGTTCAAAAAAAGCATCAGAGGTGCTACAATGATTTGTAGCCGACATCTTTGTGGAAGCTCTCAGTGGCATACACAAGCTCACACAGCAACATACATAGTCCTCCTATTTTCCCCAATAACAAGAAACCCATGAGATAAATTGAGCTGGCCCAAAGTCATCCAGTGAACTTCCAAGCTGGAGAGTTGACTTGAACCTTGTTCTCCTATTCCAAGACCAACTCTTTAACCATCATACTACAATGGCAGATGGTTTTAAGTCCCATCACAGACAACCCCAGTTAAAGGGATTAAATAGCAAGTGCTGAAAGAGTAAACAATATTCTACCAGACACAGCAGTGAGGTGTTGCTACAAGAAACTTCCCCATTCTTTCAAAATAGATAGAAAAGACAATAAATAACAATTGCAATAACAGGGGCAAATCAGATTTGGCAAGATTTATACTTTTCAAATCAAGTTATTATGGATAAAGAAAGCCGCACTTCAAACATTTTCAATTTTAAAAAATTAATTTCTTGGATGAGATCTCCAAGAAAATACTAATTTAAATGCTATCCACTCCTAAATGGTTCTGCTTGATTTATCAAGGAGTTTGTACAAGCCACCAGAACCATTCACACACTGATGGCATCTCAGCTTATAAACTAAACACTGAATAAATATCGATAGAATGCTTTAATCATTTAGTATGTGTATAGTAATAATTCCACAAATATGGAATGTTTAATCATCTAAATCATCTAAATCAATATGGCTTTGTTTTTCCCTACTGTTTTCATTCATGTTTCCTTTTCTTTAGATGATGGGAGGCAAAGGTCTAAAACATGCCTCTGAGATTGCGATATTGAATGCTAACTACATGGCAAAGCGACTAGAGAACCACTACAAAATCCTCTTTAGAGGCTCCAAAGGCAAGTATCATCACTGGAAATACTTTCTGCCCAGCAGTTAGCCATTGTACCTGCATGTTGACATTTAGGAAAAGTGAAAGAAACAAAGTGAGTGAGAGAAGCTTAGTTTGAACAGCTTTTATCGAAAGCCAGAATAAGCCACCCTTATCCTCTCAAATAGGAAACCTCATTCAAATCTCCAGCAGTTGCTTCTCTGCTCAGCAAAAAGACCTCTCTAGAGCCCACTGAAATGACCTGCCTTCTTCCTGGTCCTCTGTCTTATACTCGTATTTTATTATTCTAAAAGAGATTCATGTGTCTAAATATTTACTTCAAAACAGGTTATGTAGCTCATGAATTTATTTTGGATACTCGGCCTTTTAAGAAAGCTGCAAATATTGAAGCTGTGGATGTTGCTAAGCGGCTTCAGGATTATGGTGAGATTTTTCTTCTTCCTTTCTTAACCACTTTATTATTTTGAATGCTCCATATTTCACAACCAGCAAAGATGTGATTTTTACTGCTGCTGCAGGGTGACTACAAAGAGAAAGCTGTTCATAGCTGCTGCTGGGGTTTTCTTTTTTGCATCAAGTGGAAAGTGGAGGACATACAAATAGCTTTAAGCAAAATCCAGAAATGCATATATTTATTTTATTTCATATTGTCTTTGTAAAGCAGATTAGATCAGAGATTGATCTAG
Source organism: Grayia smithii (assembly GCA_032468115.1). Classification (NCBI taxonomy): domain Eukaryota; kingdom Metazoa; phylum Chordata; class Lepidosauria; order Squamata; family Grayiidae; genus Grayia; species Grayia smithii. The sequence continues at coordinate 42,353 of JANHFM010006067.1, read as the reverse complement.
AGGGGGTAGATGGTTGAGATGTTTCTGATTGTTGAGGTATATTTTAAACATGAGGTGAACAATCAGAATTCATGTTTCCTAGGATTCCACGCTCCCACAATGTCCTGGCCAGTTGCAGGGACCCTCATGATAGAACCAACCGAGTCTGAAGACAAAGCAGAACTAGACAGATTTTGTGATGCCATGATCAATATTCGACAAGAAGTAGCTGATATAGAAGAAGGAAGGATGGATGCTAGAGTTAACCCCTTAAAGGTAGGTTCAGGAGGGTTTTAATTTTGTGAGACTTCTACCAGGTGCTCCTTGTTCACAATTAGTTTGACACAAAACATAGGAGAGGGCTTTTTCTTTTGTGCGTTCTAAACTATATTTCTTTGATTTAGATGGCCCCACACACCTTGGCCTGCCTAGCTGCACCCAACTGGGATCGTCCATATTCTAGGGAAGTGGCTGCTTTTCCACTAGTAAGTAATGAGTTACAATTTCACAAATATATTTTGAGCGATTTTTTAATTAGAAATGTTCTGGTCAGTTTTTAAAAGTCAACAATATGTTCCATCAGATGTAACAAAAAACCTCTAGTGGGTATTTGAAAACCAGACAAGCCATGTTCACCTTACTGCATTCAAAGAGTGGGGCTGCTATAGAGGAAGAGGATATGACTTTTTTTCTGTCTTGAAAGACATCCATCACGATTAAATGATTTAGCACTACATGCACTAGAAGTTACCTGCATGAGAATAATGCAGATACCTTTCTTGCATTGAATATAGAATATGGTCTGTATATAGGGGAAGTTTCTAGGCCAGAAAAAAATCCAGAACATAGTACAAATTTAACAAAAAATTATAACATAGCTTATCTTTTATGTTTGAGTCTGATCTACTGTGGCTCAGACTGCTGACATCCCTGTTCTGAAGCAATGCTCCTATACATACTGGAAAAATGAAATATTTACTCAAGTATTCTTGAGTGTGCTTAAAGAGAAACAAAAGTAATTTTGTAAATTTTCAGCAGTCTAAGATTTTTATTCTCAAAACAACTAGCCCTCCTAGCAATGACTTTTCATCAACTGCTTTGGAAACTTTGGCAAGTTGAAAAGCAGTGTTGCATTGAAGGGAGGAGGTATTGGATGAAAAGGACTTTGCTTCCACCACAAGAAGTGAAATAAAGTAAAGAAGCAAACTCTGTTTTGAACTGGCTTTGATTTATTCACATTTTAGTTCCTAAAAAAATATGATAAAACCTTTGTACCAACAAGTAAATGATATCCAAAGCAACACAAGGAACATCTATGGAGATTCTCAGTCATCCAGGTCATGGTTGTCCCAAAAGTGCTTTTCAAAAGGCAACCAGTCTTAGTTTTTTCCTTGAAGATGTTTTGCTTCTCATCCAAGAAGCTTCTTCAATTCTTAGTTGAAATTGAGAACTGAAGCTTCTTGGACGTGAAGTAAAACATCTTCAAGGAGAGGAATTGGAAGGTTTTAAGTGGGAAACCTGCAAGTGGTTCATCAGCTCCATCACTTCCACCCTTCAATATTTCTGAAAAAGTCCAGCGTGAAATTCAACAGCAAAATGGTTGTTTCACTAGTGCAACTTGGGATCATTTATGGTGCAGTATAAAGGTTCAAAATGGAAGTTTACCTGCAGAGGTTTCCCACTTTCATTTCCAGCCTTATTTTGGAGGACCCAAAAAAAAAAAAGTGCTGCTGAGTTTCATTGGCAGAATGTTTGGGTGCTGGGGTGAAGTGCAGAATGCAAGGTAACCTAATCTGTCTTTAAAATGAGTAGAACATTTCAAATCTCAAACTCCTGGCCTGGTCATTGAATGACTTCTAAAAAGTTGCTTTGGAGAAAAGAAAAAGAATCCAGATAGCATCTTTCCAAATCATGTAGAGCTTACAATCAAAACCTTGCCTTGAAAGCTTTCCTTGATGCATTTTACCACCTACCTTTTTTAAATGTACATAAGCCTATTGTAATTACTAATTTTTGTTGTACCATATAGCTTTTCTAAATACTCCCTCCTCTTCTTTAGCCATTTGTGAAACCTGAAAGTAAGTTTTGGCCTACAATTGCCAGAATTGATGACATCTATGGGGACCAGCATCTGATCTGTACCTGCCCACCAATGGAGGTCTACGAGTCTCCTTTTGCTGAGCAGAAGAGAGCATCGTCTTAGGACCAGCTTCTTTCCACCCTTTGAATTATCGTTCAGATCACTGGGCTTAATTTTTCTCGCTGTATTTGTAGCACTCTGTGAAGACAGGTGAAATCTTCAGCCTGGTTAGCATATTTTATATACAGTGTATATTTTTGAAAACTCCAAGCTGTTAATTACATTTCTGTGCAGCTATTTGTAAATACTTTTATTAAGTGGCAATTGATTTGATACAGTGCCTCAGTTTCCATGTCAATCCATGCTGAAGTGGCCTTGATTAAGCCCCTCTTTTCTATCAGGGCTGCTTTTCTGTGATTTAATAATAAGCATTGAACTGTATGAACAAAAGCAATACAGTACACTGTTTAAACAGTGTCATGTCTATGCACCTTCTTGTCCAAATGCGCTGTGATACAGGATTAACCCCAATTTTTTTAGGACATAGTTTTATAAAGTATTTCCTTTGTATTTGGGCTAAGGTAAAATGGAGTTATTATTCATTTTGTATGAAATGAAGTCATGGACAACCATTAACACAGTTTGATATGGTCTAATGCAGGTGGCTTTTTAAAAAAAAAATGTACCACACTCTTGTTAGATTATGGCAATGCATCTTTGTTGTTTATAATTATATGTCCTAGAACTGATTTTTTTTAAAAAAAATTTCCTCTTGTAATGTTCCAATTAAAAACTAGCTGACTTCACAGTTTTTGAAGTTTGATTTCAATCCGTTTGGCAAAAAAACAGGTCACTTTCTTCAGAATATGAACTATAACATTAGCCAAGTAGGCCCAGGACACTTGCTCAGCAGAATTTGTGATCTTACACACCCCACCCTAAATGAGGCACTTTGAGAGATTTTGCTAGGGCTCAAATGATTACACTTATGAGAACCAAAGGTTGCCTGCAGGATTGCCAGCATTAAGCTTTCTTATACATTTTGTTCTAATACAGGTATTTAAAAGACACATTGTTTGGCAAATGAGAAAGCCCTGTTCTCTTTTAGGTTAATCATTGCTGAGTATTTCTTAATCAGTCAACCATTTTCTGTAAAAAGTGACTTAACACATTCAGTGCAAGACTTAATTCCTAGTTTCTTTGTCACAGTTCTATAGACTGGCTTAAGGCATAACCAGTGAAAGTCACAGACACACACACACACACACACACACACGGGTCAGACACACTTTTCAGAATATGACTTCCTATAAATCTTGGCATAATGTGGTCTGATATGAGACTGTGCTCTCATAGTAGTTATGAGTTCAATCAATTACAATATGCTACAGCAATTAAATGCAAGTGCAACAATCTGAATTTATTGTTTGAAATTAAAGGATGAGAGTACATCCTTTACAGCACACATCAAAAGCACATAACTTTTAAAAGCCATCTCACATTGAACAAAGAGATGCCCACAACTGTCAAAAGAGAATTCCAATTTGAAGACATTGATGGCAAGCTGACCACTATGAAAATTGCCTCAAGAACGGCTTAAAAAGAACCACAGAACACCCCATTTAGTGTGGTGCTTACCACCTCTGGTTTCAGAGAAGCTTGCAGAAATAGGAAATGAATGATAAAGTGCTTCCTACATATGATAATGCTAGCAACAAATTATTTATGGGGAAAAAGGCTCTTTTTAATGCTCCAGTAGACCTGGAGGTGATAATTTTACAGCAAATGAACTTGGAATAAATTCTGTTACTCTAACAGAGCAAACTGTTCTAATGTATCAGAAAAATGATCAACATTTTATGAGCAGTTAATTAATTAGCACTATTTGGTTATTCTTTTGGCTAACTTTAGCACAGGATAGCTGATTTGGGAAATATATTCGGGTAGATGATTTTTTTTTAAAAAAATTATTCCACCTTTATTATTTTTAAAAATAAATCAAGGTGACAAATACTCCTTTCTCCTCTTTATTTTCACCACAACCCTATGAGATGAGTTGGGCTGAGGGAGACTGGCCCAAAGTCACCCAGCCAGTTTTCATGCTTAAGGTGAGACTAAAACTGGTTTCTATCCTGGTGCCTTGACCACTAAATCAAAGTAGCTCTGTACATTCTGAAATAGACATGGTAAAGTCTTGCACAAGCCAAAAAGAAGTTGTGCTTTGTTTATGCTTAGTGTGGTGCACAAAGCTGATTGTTGTGCCTCCTAGGCCATGACTTATGCCAGAGAGCAGAAAAAGGCAACTGATCTCTTCCCAAAATTATTTTATTTCAGCATTTTTAAAATTCTGAAATTTTGCACAAAAATCCCAACATTTAATTCATCCAAAGGTTCATAAATTTCCAGCCACCTCAAAGGAAGTAATCAAAATTCTAGAAAATTTGACATTTTAAATTTTGTGATAGGAGGCAGCGGAATACTTGGGCCATTGTGTAAGATTGTTGATTCTTGGTTTACAGTTTAGGTGAACCAGAATACTATAGTTTGTTCAAAAAGTCATTATTTAACATATCAGAAATTGGCCATGAATATTTTCATATCCTATTAAAACTAACTGTGATTTGGTTTAAATACAATGCTAACTCACAGTTTAATATTTGTGTGTACGGGACATAAACTCATGTGTGCTTATGTCCATAATATGTGACTTGGGTTTCAGTCAGTTTGTGATTAATATTAACTATCCTTACAAAATAAGCAAGGATTCTTGATCAGTTTGAAACTGGTTTTCTAGGTAAAAGTTGGAGAATTGACTCTCCCAATTTTATTCATCATGGAGGTTCACTTGGCATGACAAATGGGGCTCAGAATCCAGTATATGCAGGGTAGAGGTTTCCAGGGCATGAAAAGATTGTTAACCCTTTATCTAGGCTGAAGATATACTCACGAGCTATGACTGAAAGCCCAAAAGCAGCTTTTAAATCTCACAGCTGTCTCATCACTCAGGAGACCGCTATTGCTGCCAGAGAAGCTAAAACCATTTATGAAACTTCACTTTCTTGTCCTGCTTTAGCTGCAAATTTATAAACTCTTATGACTAAAAAGGCCATTGGCTGACATAGCACAATCAATATTTGTGTATCCGAGCGAGAAATAGGAAAGTTCTGCTTTCAATTTTTATCTAACTAGATACCTATTACTATCACAGCTGAAAAATTCTGGTTCATTTAATCTGTGAATAATTCAAATAAGTCATGTTTAATTATAGTTTTGTTATCCAGGCTGATTGACTTAAGTATAATATAAGCCAACCTGAATTTTGATACTGGCCCAGTTCATCCATAATGATTTCTGTTTTACTTAGTGTTACATGTAAAGTAGATCACTATGGCTTTAACCTGTTAAGTTAAACATTCTGACAGTGTTACATGTGAATTCAACACTCATTTTTTAAACTATCCTATTTTAATTATAATTTATTTTTGCTAAAGGAAAAAGACTGGAATGTAAACTAAAATCAGTTAAATAATGCTAATCCAATGTTCAGTACCATACCTAAAACAGACTTGAAATCAAAAAGCTCCGGTCTCAGTTTGTAATACAGGGATAATACCAGCTTCCCCATTCAAACAATGCACAAACAACTATGTATATGTTAAAATAGCATGTAAGTACTCAAACATATCTGTTCTGATATCAGTAGTTATTTGCTATCTATAATCAAAAGTTGATATGAAAATGTAATCTCCTCAGAATGAAAGTCTTATAAAAATGTATTTTAAAATATATAACTCTGCAAGGCAAATGCCCAAAGGACTAATGTAAACTTCACATTTACTAATCCCATTTATCAAAATTTCAAATGGAATTTTATGTAATATATACAAACACTATTTTAGGAAATTACTTGCTATCATGTTATGGGTGTAAAATGCAAACAATCAACACTTTATGAATCATAAAATATTTAATAAGTATATTCAGGGGTGGGGAATATACTGTATATAAAATTTCAGATCACAATATGAAGCAATTTGAGCCCTCTCCAAGCTAGCACTGCTTTCAATGCTGTATAAGATGTATTGCCACTAATACAAGACCTACTAAAAGCAAACAATTTTACCTAATACAAAAGTGGCTTGTTTTATATGAAATAGTTTTTACACAATTAAGAGTGTCTTGAAAACCCTCTTTAAGTGCAAAAAACACAAATCACTTTACATCAACAGCAACAATGCATTCATATTATTCTCAGTCCTTAGTAGTCAACTTGCAGAAGATACGAGAGCACAATAACGCTCACAAAAATAGACTAAAAGCTTGTTGTTGCAAAAGGAGTAAGAAAGACAGCAGGAGAGGAAACACAATAAAGAATTATGCACAACACAGCATTTGATGTTCTGAGATAAAGCTGGCTTTTTACGTGCTGTTTTTTTGTTGCAAAATCAAATTGCATGGACCAGGCAAAACTAATGTTCAGGAGGCAGTGTGTAGCTAAACTTCATTGGATGTGTTGTTAAACTTCCCCCAAATTTGTTTTCTCCATCTGAGGTAGTTATAAAAACAACTGAAGACCTGCTACTATTGTGGCCAGAGCCAAGAAAAGCCTTTATTCCTGCATACAAACTAATGGTCATCTGTCAAAACCACCTCTGTGAAAAGAAAGCTGATAATTTGAAGTTGTTACTACACAACAGATTGCTAAATGGGAAAGAGGGTTGAATTAGCGGCTTCACAATGTTGATAGTAAATATGAATTCCCTCAAGCTGGCTGGTCCACTGTTTTTCTAGATGGTTTGTTCTTTTCGTTTATTCAGTCATCTGGAGAATAAGGTTACAAATACACATCATCGTCCTTTGCTATAACCAGGGAAGAACTGGTCAAGCAGTGTCTGCAGTATCTTGTTGGGAACCATGGTGTAGCCCTTCCCAAGGTCATGTCGGCAAGCAGGACAGGTGAAGACTTCAGCTCTGAAAGAGCGCTGTAAACAGCTCTAAAGTCATGGGAAACATACATATGTTAAAATCCATGTCACATGCCAGGTACATTACTTAGAGACTAAAGCAATATTCAGATGCAGAATATTCTGTGCTTGAAACAGTTCTGGGCAGGCTATGTTTAGATCCAGAATGTGGGTTTGATGAACTCATCTTCACGTCTCTCAGCTCGATTGCAGCCCACATGGCCTTTCCCCCCTCTGTACTTTTGCCTCTATCCGATGCCAGTGCCGCCGCACAAAGATGAGCCTCCTGAGGCCACTCCATCCCATCATCTCTTGGCTTGACTGTGGCCCACCTGCCGCCTCCTTGCACCTCTGTCTCCGTCTGCTGCTGGTGCCACCATGCAAATGGCCTCTTGCGGCTGCCTCCTCCAGCCCACTGATTCTTGGCTTTCCTGTGGCCCACGTGACACGTCCTGATTGCATGCCTCCCACTCACATCTGCCTGTTGCTTGGACAGGTAATCAACTCATCTGCACTGCATGGGCTGCAGCTGTTGCTGGACACCATTGGCCCCCGCACCCATGCGGCCTCCGGTGCTGGCCACACCCACCCACCCCAACTGATGAAAGCCTTACTGGGGCTTATTTTGGGGGTAGGGCTTATATTAGGAGCACGTTTTAAAAACCGCAGGCTAGGGCTTATTTTTTTGTTGCTCAGGTCTTATTTTCGGAAAACAAGGTATCAGATAAATAATTAATCTCCTCCATTCAGGATTTGGAAGCATTTAACTTACTGATCTGAACACCATCTTCAAAAGTATGTAGAAAGTACATATGCTGTTTTCATTAAAACAGTCAAAAGATGATTTCATAAATGTAATTAAAATCTAAAATCATGCCTCAATTATTTTCCATTTTGGGAACTATATAAAAACATTGAATACTTACCAAAAACATAAAACTGTTATTTTTTAACAATAATGAATTGAGTAATTTTTAAGTGCTATTTTTAACACTTAAAATTACTCAATTCATTATAGCCTAAGGTCTGATCAAACTGTCCTATGCAAAAGAATCTTACATTGCAGTACGTTAGATTGTACCATGCCACAAGATTCTTCATTGTTTCGTTTGCTGCAATAGGCTAGCACAGCTACACTATAAACCAGGTCACAGATATATCTGATCAATATAATCTTACTGTTTGAACAAAATAATAATATTCATTAACTTGAGATAACCATTAACTCACTGCATATGCTTACCTTAACAGCAGCACAGAATTTTTATTTCTCCTTTAAAATATTAGTTTATTTGCTTTTACAAGTTAGAGTAGGACAATGTGAAAATGTTCCATGCAACACTTACTTTACAGACATTGTGCAGGCACTCTGTGGTCACTGGCTGGTAAACCAGCTCCTGGCAGCAAACACACATAAAGGATTGTTCCAGTTTCTTCAAAAAATTCTAGGATAAGGGAAAAATAATTAAGTCAAATATTGAAGTACTCTCAATCTCTTCATAAAATAGTATTGTTTCTATATTAACCCAGACTTCTTTTCAGGCCCCGAATATAGTATTTGAAATACGTTTTCTATTTTAATAAATATACTACATATTAGCCAAATTGTGTTTTCACTTTCTGCAACTCCTCATGCACTCTGGATGGTGGGAGAACTTTCCAGAAAAGTTGCAGGTAGAACAAAGTCCTTGTTGTTCCAGTGAAAATCCAGTGGCATGACATTAAAAGAAAACAATGAACCAAGAAAATTGGTTAAAAAAAAAACATACTGGTCCTTCTTTAAGAAATTTAAGAACTTCATCCCAAAGTTTCTGGTTTGGAGAGTCTTCATGTATCAACCATTGTTGTTGCTGTGTTAGCTGAAAAGCTTCTCCCTTCCCTCCATCACTCAGCTTCATCGTTTTGGCTGTGTTTGTAGGTTGCTTTATATTGTCTGGAAAAAAATGTTATCAAACTAAAATTATAAATTTACACTGGCTCCTTCAACTACAGGTACAGGTTTATTGATTAGATTTACCAGAAAATGTAAAATAACACCAAAACAATCTTAAATTAAAAGCTTCCTCTAAAACATACATCCTCTGTTGTACTCATATTTCTGGTTAATTTGA
>JANHFM010006067.1:14620-33119 GCA_032468115.1 Grayia smithii | reverse complement strand
TAAAAATAGTTGGCAGTCTGGGTAAGATTTAAATAATGGGAATGGTGGCCATATAAACAGGGCAAAGCCCTGGGGGGAGGGATAGAAGCAACAAAAATAAAAGGGGTGGGGGGTGGGGGGGGAAAGATGAAACCATCAATCCCCCCCCCATCCCTGGCTTCCCCTCCACACCGGATCAAACAGGCCATCAATCCAGCTGACTCTAGCCTCACCAATCTTCTTCGAGGCCTCCGGGTCGCTGGAGGGACTGCTCCAAAATAGGGCCAGGTCTCCCACGACGTCTCAGGTCGTCCAGAACTGCCATGAATGCCGCCCCCGCCGCCAGCCTCACGTCGACCGCCGGCACCGACCGCCGCCGCCGCCGCCGCCGCCATCAGGACAGGAGGGCACCGGACCTGAAGGCACCACCAAACTGCAGCACCCATCGTCGTCGCTGCCTCCGCTGTCCCCGAAGACGCCGCCGACCACCACAGACGCCGGCGGGGCCGACGCCCAGCTGATCAGCGCGAAACCGCCCTCCCCGCGGCGCTCCGTTCAAAACTCTGCCGCGTCGCAGGCCAGCACATTCTGGAGCCGCAAAAGAGCTCCGACTGACCTGGGGACCTCCGCCAACTGGGGGTGGGGGTCGTAAGCTGTCAACACGACCCCCAACCACCCAGAAAGGCAGGAATTAAAGCCACCCCATCCTCAGCATTCAGGGTGAGCCGCCGCCATTTCGCGCATGCGCAGAAGATATGATAAGATCCGGAAAAATATGAACCATTACTGGACTTTTTGTGAGAAACTGAAATTAAAAGTTGATCTGGAGCTTTGATGATTAGATATGGGTTTATGGAAATAATGTAGACAAATGTTAATCTTAGAGTAAAAGTTTAATATATTTTTTACTTATATCTGTACCAAAGAAAATTGGAAGTCATTCTTTTTCGGTTTTGCTTCTTTTCGTCTTTCTTACATTTTCACTCTTTTTCTTTCCTGAGCCTTTTCTTTTTTCAAATCTTTTAATTTTTTTAATATATGAAGGATCAAAGACTCAGCCATTATAATTCTACATTCCTTATTTACAGAAATCATATCAAAATTTAGAATGAAATCCACGTGGAGCCATCTCATATAAACCAGGCTCTGAGTCCCTCTACCTAAAAAGTGTTTATCGATAGAAGAGAATATTTGTAGCTCAGGGTTGAACTGTGGGTTCCTTGGTGCTCTCTGAACTTGATGGTTTTCTTGCAGATATTTTCTTACCAAACTAAGTAAAATCATCAGTACTAGAAGGGAGTGGAGTTTGCTCTTACTTTCATGTACTAGTGGCTTACCCTGTCAGTGTTGATCAGTTGCTTCAGAAAAAGTGTTTTGATTGGTGCCGGGTTTCTACAGCCTCAGGCAGAGAAGGGCTATTCTGCACCCCTTCCTCAAATGTTTTTTAAAATACAGAGTTTCCCAGCATTCCTGTCAGGCGTGCCTCCGATCAATACTCAGGAAAGAAAAACCCCAACTCCACTGATATAGAGAAAAGGTACTTTTACTGAAGTTGAACTGAATGCAGCAAAATGAAAGCAAGATCTGAGCAAAGAGCACAAAAAGCATATATTAAAACAATCCCTTTTCCCCCCTCCCATATGTTCCCTCTGGGCATTAGTCCAATCCCGAATGGCTCCAGGTGTTATGTGGATGTCTTCCTGTACAGGGCCTCATCTTCTTGGTATGCGAGCCGTTAACTGTTATCAGTGTTCAGTAGAGTTTAACCAAAACATCATCTTCGTGTAAGAGACATCTCCTCCTGCACACTTCCCCACTCCCATATCCCCCGTTTCCACCCTCCTCCCATTTCCATGGCAGCCGAACAAGCTTTCAAAGCATTTGGAGGCTGACACCCATTCTCTCCAGAGTTATTTTCAAGTTGGGAGGGGGAGTAGAATGTCTAACTAATTAGCATCAAACCGTGTTATAATAATATAGGAAATACTAATGCTTTGATAGTCATTTCAAAAAATTCTTTCTTAGTGAGCACCTAGAAGCTAAGCAGAACATATGTGGTAAATTTCAAGTTTGTAGGCTTTACAGTTCTGGAGATTTCATGATTATGGCATGACTGGTTTTCACTTTTATATATATATAGATAAAATTCATTCTTAAAATGTGTCAGTTTGTGTAATTACTGCACCAGCAGCATCCATTTGGCATCTGGCATCTTTGTGGGAATTTTAAGGTTTGCAGGAGAAAAAGAAAAATCATGTAGGGAATTGCAAGCAATCCAGTAAAGAATGATTGGGCACAGAATGCCAACTTATTGGAAAATTCAGAGTGAGGAATCAGAGCGAAGTTTCTTAAAATACAATATGGCTAGCAAATTGAAGAGGAACCCTGCACAAGATAACAATTAGCAAGCTATAAGCAAACTTTTTTTACAGTGCCAAGACACTGTCCTGACTTGAAAAGAAAATGTATTTACTGACCTTTTTCTAGCCAAGTTATACCTCTAAAATTGAAATGACATTCAGTATAGCACTTCTTGGAATAGCAGGTCTGTGACCTCAAATTTCTTGCCTTTTTCATTTACCAGAATTTGATGCAATCTAAAACTGCACACTTTGGCTGAAACTTGATGGAGAATCTATAACTGCTGGAAATAGTAATACCAAACTGGAAAGATATTATGGGTGCATTTTAGAATTCGAATAACTTAAGATTCTCAAAACTGTACATTAAGTACAAGAATCATTTTGGAATGTGATCAATTCTCTATAAAGAGAGGTTTCATAAAATGGCTTCTCTCTAAAGGTACTCATTCAGCCCTGCAGTTCACCAGCTAGTTGGGAATGAAGAAGTGATGGAACTATTGATAAAACCTAGGTGGAAGATGACTCAGAAGATATCCAACTGAATACAAGAAAGAATCAATATGAAAATGTTAATTTCTCAAAGCTGACAGACATGTTAGATGTTTGATGGGACCCAGAGAAATTATGTTTTAATATGGGTTGAAATATCTTCTGTATCTGATAACTGATGGATTTAAGTTACTAGACATACCATCATTAATTGGTCTTTTCTGATTTCCATTGCTCTGTTCCACCGATTCCTGTTTCACAGGCTGCTTTTTTACTTTATCTTTCTTTTCTTTATTCGCCATAGCTTCCCAATAGCCTTCTGGGTACTACAGAAGAAGAATATCACATCTGAGAAGTATTTACAACAATGCCTGCATCAAAACAACATCTGGAATAGCAATATGTTCTTCAGATCCATTATTTCAAAAACAACTCCAGAGCTTGAAGGGGAGAAAAAAAGCATAATCTGAGTTAACTAATTCTCAAAATGCCATTATTCCCTTGAGGCCCAAGATGAATCCTGAGTTTCTAATCAAATTTCTAACTATAACAAATAGATTGGTTGAAATTACCAGGTTTGCCTCTTTGGTAAGAAATCAAGGGGCTTTTTTCCATTTTTCTATATTTTATCAATTGATCTAGGAATCCAAATGTTAACAAATGAAGTAAGTACTAGGTTTATCTACTTTAATACATTTTACATTGCAAGTGATTCTTATTCACATCTCAATCTCTGAATTTTCTGAAGAACTAAGAACACATAATCAATAGTTTCCAAGCCATTTATTGCCAGGGATGGCAGATAAAATAAACATGTATATACTTTATATACAGTTAAGGAGCAGGAATTTCCTGATGTAAACTGTTCGTTCCCATCTAAAAATCACCTCAAAATATGCAAAAGTGTCCTCAATTATATTGCCAAAATTCAGCCATTTTGTTATTGAATTTGAATCATTATTTAAAAGTTATAGGGCCACAACACAAAAGTGTTAAAAATAATCCATGTATAGCCTATATGTTGTCACCTTCTATCATCATGAAATCAATTATGGATTTATGAAAATTATACAGAAAATATAATCCAAGCCATCTGACAGCTTTAAAACAAATCTAAAGGAAATCTTCCAAGAGAGCTTCTGCTGAGTATTGACTAGCTTATCTGTTTTAGTAAAACATAAAAATGATGGCAACTTTAAGTTCTAACCTGTAAACTCAGGCCTAATTTCTTTGACCGGTCAATTCCCTCTGTAGTCCAAGGTGCAGGTTCAGCATCATCTCTTCTCAGAAGATAGCGCCAAACTAAAAATCCACATTTTCCAATTTCTGGCCAATATTTCACCACCTGAATTGTAAAGTATAACTAGCTGCTTAGATCAATTTTAATACACCATTTAAACATTTGTATATAAAATGTTTAATCTAAGAAGGTTATCATAAAAGAATTTCCTAAAGTTGACAGTACAAAGGTTTTTGGAAAATCCAGTACATTAAGTAAAATGATAGTGAATGAAGGATGAAACAAAAACAGTAGAAATAAGATTATTTAGATTACCACACTACAGCATAAATGAATTTATTGATCTGTGCTTTTCTTCTTTGCTTAGTTGTGTTTTCAGTGGCTAACAAAATTAAAATGCAGGATTCAAAATACAAAATTAAAGTATGAAATAATCAAGTATTAAACCCTGGAGCTGCATCATGAATGCTATTGTAATATACAGAGAGAAAGGGCCAAAAAGAGTACATTCGATAATATGAATGTGGTACAGAAGAGCTTCTGAGTCCAGGGACACACACAAAAAGGCTTCTTCTGCAGATCATAACGTTTCTACAGACTTGTTAGAGAAAAGGCAATTGTTCAGGTAGTCAGGTCCTAAGCTATGTATTATAGTTTTATTATTTTCTATTTTTTATTAAATTTATAAGCCCACCCACTCTAAAATTTAATAGCAGCACTGTATCTTTCCCATCTTTCCCATATATTTTATTAGTTAACAGCCCAAGTTCCAACTAAAATTTCCAGGTGCTTTTTAAGGGTAAATTATAATGACCAAAATATAGCTAACAATGATTAGCAATCATCCAGATATCCTGCCAGTGCGAGTGTAATGGGCTCTTTATCACAGCTGCAGCCTTAATCAATGAGATCTTCTCTTACTGTGGAAAAGAGAGGGATGCAATATATCCACAATAAGCTAAATTTCAACTTCAAAGTATCCAAGACTCAACTAACATAAGCTGAATTTCATTTGTTTCTTCATCTGCATTTAGCTCACTATCAAACTTCAGCATTTGCCCTCAAGGACTATTTCCTTGAGGGCAAGCAGTAATCAAACTGGTGTTATCAGCATATTGATGGCATCCCACTCCAAAGTTCCAGCTGTTTCAAGATACTGAAGAGCATGAGGAACAAGATGGGGTCTCATGGGTTGCCATAGATACATTAGTGTGAAACAGAAGTGCCTCAGCAAAAGATCCAAAACTACTGTAAAACAGCCTAGATATCATCATGTCTCCTATACATTTTCCACCATAGATAATCCACCAAGCCAGTTTTAGTCCTCTATTTAAACTAAAAGTTAAAATTAAAATATCTGGAAGAGTAATAAAGTATTTGCCTGAAACCAATGCCCACAATTTACTCAGGAAAACTCTCTAGAAAGAAATAATGAACAGGTGTAGATTCAGGATCCCAGAAAAGTAACTGGGATATATTTTCCTAATCTCCTTCCCAGCAGAGATCATAGGAAATGCTAGGCAGTTCACATGTTACAACCAGATCTAAATCTCAACTTGAAGTGGATTTTGGATCTTTTTTATCCAAGCATATCTAGATATAACAATTTCTCTCTACATATACATTAGATCTAGGAAAGAAACTTATGCTATCTGAAAAGCAACTTACATACAAAGGCAAGTTGAGGTATTGATCTCAATTTATCTATCTTGCTTCTGATCATCTCCACTGTGTTGTAGTGGACTTCCTAAGCAATGGTATTGTAAAGAAAGAACTTAATATTGACTTCCATAATAAGTAACCTTTGATAACCAGACTGTTTCTCTAAGAAGTATATATCCCACATTTTCTAAGAATCAAAAGGCATTTTTTTACTGGTAGTGGCAGATTTTATTTTTTGCAAATTAAGATAAATAATAGACAAACTTAGATGAAGAAGTTTAGAGGGCTTTTTACATAAATCATCAAAAAGATGCCAACAGCTGAAAACTCTGTTTCTAATGCTATAAACAGAAATCCAATTTTTTTTAAAAATGCACATATTATTAAATTACTGAATATATATTTAACTTATTATCAATTTGTTCTCTCCCTCCATCACCTCAGATACATTGTACAAAAGCTGAAATAATAGACAACCAATACAACAGTACAATAAACTGATTACTGATTTTAACTGAGCATACTTTCTAGAGTGTGTTGAATCAAAAATTGCATGAACAGATAACTGTGCACACCAAGGGCTTTCTTTAAACCTTCTATGACAGATCAGAAGGTCACTGAATGCTCGAAATGTGCCATTAGTAACATCCAGAAATCACAAAAAATATACATGCACCTTTTAGATCAATATGTTTTGCAGTAAAAAAAAGTGCTTTATTATTAATATTTTCCAAGACAAATAGAAAAACAATACTTACCTTGTATATGCCATCATATCTATTGCCTTCCTCTGGTGCGTATTTGCTGATCCTTCGACCTTTTGAACTGCGAACAACTCTAACTGGTTTCCCAGCTCTCCAATTTTTAGACTCAGCTCCATTTTTGTCATCCAATGGAGCATCACAATTTAGAGCCAGGGCCCTGAAAAAAATAATTTTGTTAAGTCTTTCAACACAACAGAATATCTTAAAGTATTAGACCATCAGCGAGGATTATCATGACATGCCAAACCATTGCAATTTGATACTCCAGTCAGCAGAGCATACACAGGCTAGTTAAGTATAGAATCACTATTGAGTCAATTAAAATTTGTTCCTATGGAAACAGTATGCCCATCTTAAGCCTGAATGGATCATCCTTTTTCTTCCTTCACAAAAACGTAACAGTGCTGCATTCAGGGACTCAAAACTTCAGCCTCTAGATGCAGGTGTTCCACAATTTGAAGGGCTCCTAACTTTACTCAGCTGTTAAAACTAAACATTAAAGATCTTCCCCCTTTGTAACCTGTTCCACTTTATCCTTTCATCAACAAGGTAGCGATAAGCAGAAATGTTTTCCCTCTACAGGAAAAGCTGCAATCCACTTTTGCCTAGCATCTTGATTTCTCACAGCACTTTAATTTTCCAAAGGAGCCCTAAGATGCTTTAGCAACCTATAAGAAGCAACAGACTTAGGATGACTATCTGTTTGAAAGTGCAGTTTTAACTTAAAAATGAATGCTTGCTCCTTAAAAAAACAAATAGGAAAATATTTTTAAAAGCACCTGTTCATGTGTGTTAAAGTTTGATCAAATGAATGTTCCCCAATTCTTTTATTGCCAGAAAGATCTCTTCCACCACTCCCAGTGTAAGTAAATTCATCACCTCGGTCCTATATAAGAAGATAAATTATCCTTTAAAATGTCAAATTATGATTGAGGATAGTCTGAAATATACAAGTAGGAGATGAAAATGAGTCCCATGCAATAACAGCTGTGCATATATAACTATACCAACATTTTATGTGGTGCTGCCACAGATATTTGGGGAGGTGTTTGTCTGTGGTTATGTTCATACGTGTTTGCATACAAATGCATCTATCTAAAAACACAAAAAACATTAACTTCAGTAGACAGTGTTTTAGAAGGACCAATTTACATGTGTTGCAAGAGAATACTGATGACATTCTCATTTTGAGCATAAATTTAATTTTTCAACCCAAATCTTCACATTCCATACTCTCCCATTATATCTGTTCTATATCCAGGATAGATGTGAATGCAGCAAATCTGAATTAGTGGCAAAGAGCTGGATCTAATAACATATTTCTACATGCCAAGATATTGGGAATGCCTCTCTCAGATCAAGTATATTATCCTCAAATTTCAGGATTAAAAGACCTGCAAAAACTTTCCAAGAATATCATTAACGGGGGGGGGGGGGAGAAGAGGGAGACATGATGGGATGACATCAACATATATCAATGCACCTTTTCCATTTGTACTGTAAAAAACAGTGAATATGTGTATAAACTGCCTAAATATTTTGTGTTTGTTATTCTAAAAAAGTTCAACTACTGTATTTGATATATTTTGGCAAGATGGTATTAGCAAATCCATTCAGAAGGGTGAATTTGACCAATTTTAAATAGAGTAGAATGGCTTTGAGTGAATTTGGACCTCACAGATACGATAAATTACTAATCCTTCTCTCCCTGGCTATAACCTTTCCACAAGATGTAAACTACCTCCCCTCCAAAATAATTTAATGAAGCACTTAGCATGACTTAAAAGTTTAACTGGTTCAAGGGTGGTGAGCATGAATTAAATCTGTTTGAAAGCTACTATTCCTCTGTGGTTGTTTTGGGAAATAAAGAGAAATATTTGAAGGCTTATGCACCTTTCTTTTCCTTTGAACTATTCTGATTTTTGGCATCAGCTATTCAGTAAAAATTCATTTTACTTTCACATCATCTCAGTAATAACTAATTAGCAATTGATGGCAAATGATACTAATAAACTAAAAGGAATCTGTAACAATTACTAGTATACTGTCTGTACTAAGCACAAAATTGTAGGCCTGAGGAAATAGGGCAAAACAGACAAGTACATTATTTCTTCTTGAACTACATTGTATACAAACATGAACCATGGATAATGAATAAAAAGAAGCATTAATTAAATATCGAAGCATGCCAGTTAGCACCAATGCAATGCTATCAGGCGTACCTGACTAAATCAACCAAACGTTGTAGCAGTTGATAATCTGGATTTACACAATAAAAAACTGTTAATACATTATCTAGTAAATAGAAATGTTTTATAGCATTTCATAAGCAACTTATAAAAGCCAAAATGCTACTAAATATTCTAATAAAATTATATGAATGTATTTTTAGTTGCACCACTGAAATACCTTTTTTTTTCATTTGCTAGATACATTTCCCATCTTTGTTTTGTGCAGCTTAAAGTGCTATCTTCAACCCTGGCAACTTTAAGACCTGTGGACGTCAACTCTCAGAATTCCACAGCCAGCCATACTGGCTGAGGAATTGTGGGAGTTGACGTCCACAAGTCTTTAAGTTACCACGGTTAGAGAGCCCTGCTAAATAAAATATTCCCGCCTCCCATTTTCTTCACAGAACAGCACTGCAAAGTACATTGGACTGAGAGAGTATGATTGGCCCAAAATCACCCAACCGCAAATGTATAATGTACAAATGTACAATGTACAAAGAGTACATTGTAAGAAGTATTCTGTACACTAGTGCCCTTTCTTGCTTCCTTTAATTTCTCTTCCAACATTAACTACTACCTAGATATTCAAACTTTGCTTTACATTTTTACAATTATTGCTCATATTCTGTCTTCCTTTCTATAGTAGGACAATGTAACTACAGCTTCATTCTAAGTCTCTAATACTAATCTCTCTTGCCAAAAACAACTCCTAGCAACAGAAAGAAGTATCTGTCCTGCCTCTGGCTAAACATCAATTCTGATGTAAATCATTAGAGCTATCAGATTAATAAACCTCTATAATTTTTCTCTCTTTCTCCAGTCAGAATCTCAGAATAGCTGAATGCTGGGACCCACTGGCACTTTGCTAACACAAAAATATATCCATTTTAAACATTAAAAAAACATTTTTACCAGCATGTTTATATATTTACATAGGATGAGATAAAACCATCAAATACATAAACTAATCAGAATATAGAACTTACAACTTCATCTTCAAATCCTCCAGCTAACACAAGAGAGTAAGCTCCATCGTTACTACGTCCATGGATTCCACCAACATGAGGTCTATGAACACCTGCTTCACTCACCTTTAAAATAAACAAGTTTAAAATATGTTCCTATTTTTAATAGCATAAGTAAAATATCAGTACATCTAATTAAAATACTTTAATCTTGTTTTCCTGAAAGAATGTACTCAAAAGCTATTGAATTGTACTCAAAACACTTCCCAGTTTCAAAAATATTTTGTTACATATTATAATACTGACATTTTAAAAAAGGTAATTTTAAAACCCGAGTTCATATAGCAGTAAATTTATTTTTGGCAATTATCCAAGACAAAAGATTTATTTTACAATAAAAATATTAACCCAGCATCACAAAAGATTATCTTATACTAATATACTGATGGGATCCTGCCAATAAATCTGCATGACAATGGGAAAAATTCAAAAGCAGCTACTATTACAATGTAAGAACTAACTGGCCTCAAACATGACATTAAAAACACAAGTAATGATTTATGCACTCATGCAAATGACACAATGGTGAAACAAGTGTAGAAACCAATATATAGAAAATACATCTACATACCTGCACTCTAAATTTCCATGTTGCCCCAACAGGAACACCTGGTATAGGTCCATAATGGTTAGAAGGAACAATAGTGCATTCCTTAGTACGGCCAACACAGGCCATGCCCTACCATCATCAGGAGAACAAAGCAAGCAATTAATCATAGTAATTCTGAAAGTTTATGAACAAATACTGTTTTAGCAATGTTTTAGTTCACAGCTTATTGAGATAACGGTATTCAAGAGCTGTTTTGAAACTAGACTCTTGATCAATAAAAAAATGATCACAGTTGGCTTTGCTTATTTCTTTTGAGAACAGCTACTATGAATTATATATCAAATCAGCAAATTTCCCTATTAGCAGCACATAAAAAATAGTATAAAAATTAAATTGTTTACCAGAACTACTATCGTTATTCAGCATAATCTATGCCTTATTATCACTGAAAGAGGGTGGTCCTGGCCCAATCATTTTTGATAAATGTGGACTACTATATTTAGATATTTCATAACATACATTTTAATAAAAATTTTCAGAATTCTCCATCCAGAATAGGTAGAACAAAATATTTCATTGGAACCAGTCAACTGTCTCAATTAAATTCCATTACTAATCCTCTTCTCAATATTTTTTTAAAAACCGACAGGTTCACAGTGATATGGAGAAATTTTTTAGATGCCATAGTACAAGCTACCTAAATCTTCATAAGTTTATTAAATTGCATCCAAAAACTGACTAGAACTCAGTTAAGACTTTAATTCAAATATTATCCATCTTCACTGTTGTATTTTCAACTAACCGAATATCTGAAATACTCTTTTTCAAAATCATTCACATACAAAGCATTGCAATATTCATGTTTGAGAAATAAACTAAATAATACAATAATAATATGCTAAAACAATCAAAACATCTATTTTCATGTAATTGGAACTATAAATGTCTTAGTAATCTAAAATAATGCAAAAGATATTGTAAATAATTAATTTCGGGTTCTGTGGCATAAATAAATAAATAAATAATAGCCAGCAACCAGATTTTTAAAATGACTGTAATTACTTTTAAAAACCACTGTAAAATAACAAACTTCATTCGACTTTGCTAGCAAAATGGCAGGGGGGAAAAGTACACTAAGCATTGTTAGTTTCAACTCCTAATCATGATTTCAATTCCATACAATGTTTACTAAAAATCATACTTTAGTATGATGTTTAAACTGAATCAAAAATGCTGTGTTTGAGATGGGGGAAGTAGCAGCTAATAGTGATTTTGGGTAACTTGCCTGAGTTTTTTTTCTGGGGTTTATTTCATGTGGGAATTATATTTCATATTTGGATTATGAAGCTATGGAGGACATTAGGAAACAGTTATTTTTTAAAAGCTTTTTTTAGATTCTTGAAACTGTATGAAGTTTATAAGTGAGGAAATAAATAAATGTTTAGAGAGAATATATACAAAGGTATCTAAATGTTATTTACCTTGCCCCAATCACGTTGGCTGTCAGTGTAGGCAGATGGCATCTTTGCTTTCTTTTTACTTTGTTTGAGCTTTTCCCCAGCTTTTACAACTTCATTAGAATCATTTTTACAGGAAGGACAATACCTAAAATATTAATTATTTAATATCTATTAAACTATAAATAAAATACAAATAATACCAATATATTAATTTTATGCAATATGCATCTGAAACACAACTCCTTGTGGGTTTATATTTCGTGTTTACATTTCTTGAAACTTCTTATAAACACCTTTCTTCTTTTAATCCTAGGGATATTGATAATTTATTGCATTTTATCACCATAGTATCATGTAACAAATTAACTCAAAATCATCCAGCAAACTCCAAGACTGATTAACCTCCAAAGTCTCAGTTCAAGACCTACACTAGATAATTTGGCTTATGACAGTTGGGACTGGAATTTCTACTGTTAACTGATGCAGTCATAAAGCGTGACCAGCTCACTTAATGATGGTAATCTCTCCAGTGTCTGTTGCCTTCATTAACTGAAGCCTATGGTTGTTACACGAGGGAACTTCCTGCTGGCCTCCATAACCAAAGTCAGTAGGGAAACCAGCAGAAAGTTGCAAGTCCTAGACTGGCAGCCAGGTAGGTGGCTAATAGCAATAGCACAGACATATACCACAGTGTATATCACATATATATCACAGTGCTTTTACAGCCCTCTCTAAGCAGTTTACAGAGTCAGTATATTGCCCACAACAATCTGGGTCCTCATTTTACTGACCTCGGAAGGATAGAAGGCTGAGTCAACCTTGAGCCAATCAGAATTGAACTCCTGGAGTGAACAGTGAGTTAGCCCTCCAGTACTGCATTCTAATCACTGTGCTACCACAGCTCTTTAATGCTAATGCTGGGTGGGGAAGGAAGTGCTGGGAAGGATGAAAAGAGGCATGCACCAATGGTTGGCAAGAGTACAGAAGAACTAGGATGTAAGTACATAGGTGGGGCAAACTTATCCCAGTGAATTGCTACCTTCCTGACAGATTCCCCACTGACTTTCTGGGGAAGCTGCTAGGGTAGGTGGCAGATGGCAACCATGTGATCATGGGGCACTGCAACCTGTCATTCATGCAAACTTGTTGCCAAGCACCTAGACTGCAATCATGTGATCACAGGGGAGCATTTCCTCCAATATATTAGGTAGGGCTGTTCTTCTAACCATACATTTCTCCCAAAATATTGTATCAGGGGTTTGATCTTGAAATAAACAGGGCAAAATTAGACATAATTCGCTGCTTCTCTCTTAGCTTTAAGCTTAGATTTCACACTGTGTTCTATAAAATGCAAAATTAAACTATGATCCCATGTTATTATCATTACAGCATATAAAAAACAAAAACAAACTAGGACAAATGTGATATATTTCTCCAATGTAGGCGTTATATGAGGGAAGCTATGATCATCACTCTCTCCTGCAGCTGCAGGTTTAGGATAAGCATCTGAACATCACATTTGGAAGCAGCTGGCTAAGCAAACAATGTAAAAATTACACTGTCTAAGATAATTAAGCCTTGATTTTGACCAAGAACTGTTAAATGATAGTTATCCTAATTAGACAGGTTTTATGCTCAACAACTCCTGGATATTCTCTACGATAAGCAGAACAAAAAAACCTACTATCTCAGCAAATACTTGCAAAATTCTTCATTCTACAAAAATTGTATGGTATTCCAAATTTAGCTTCTAAAGACTGTAATTCCTAAAAGACTACAATTATTTTGAAATTCTGAACATTTGGAATAAACTGCAAACAACCTCCTAGTAAACACAGCTTCTATTTGGTTCCTGTCAGAAGTAGCTAAGTAAATCAGAGCTGAAGGTTATGAACAAACCAACTCTTTCGATTCTGAGTACAACAGGGTAAAGCAAAGATTTGAATTTTCACATCTATAAATTACAGAAGGAATTGAACTTTCTTTAGAAACGCTCGCTGGTAAAAGGAACAGGACAATCAACTTACTATACAATAAGCCTATGGTTACAAGAAAATTTCAATAAAACCAATTAAAAAGAAGAAAAAGTGTCTGTCTTCTCTCTCTCTCCCTCTCTCTCTCTCTCTCTCTCTCTCTCTCTCTCTCTGTGTGTGTGTGTGTGTTTGTGTTTCTTACCAGTCCTCATCTTCCGGTATTTTGCTTAGTGGTGGGTTCAGGCAATATATGTGGTAAGCCATATTACACTCATCACAGAGAAGTTGCATGTGTGCATCCTGTTTCCCCCCACATAAATAACAAGAACAAAATCGGCATTCTTTATCTGGGTCAGCTCTGCAATGTTTACATTCAGGACCACTCTTCCCTGCAAAGAAGAAAAGAAAGAAAGAGTGAGGGAAATAAGAAGATTAAAAAGGGTCTTGAACACCAGCTACACAGAAAATTAACTATATAAAAAAACAAATATTGAAAATATTAATACGCATGTATGAGTCCAGATTTTTAAAATCTTTTTTGCTTCTGAAAAAGCAAATGAATGTTGGACTTACCTGAATGTTCATTCTCGGTGCGCTGCGTGAGACTCCAAGCGTTGTGTTACTCCTTTCCTATTGGCCAGAGACTGAGTAAATTTGGTTAAACACACCTCCTCCTTCCCCTTGTGCTCCAGTTATTGATAATGTCCTGGATCCTGAGAAGACGGAAACCTCTTCTCCTCCCAGACCCTGATATATGATAGGGGTTGGACTCTCACGCAGCGCACCGAGTACCAACGTTCAGGTATGTCCAATGTTCATTCTCCTGTGCACTGCTTAGAGAGTCCGAGCAATGGGATATACCTAAGCGAAATATCCCTAGGGCAGGTAACTGAGACATCAAGGGTCTCCTCAGCTGGAAGGACCTGTTGCAGGACTCTGCAGCCGAAAGCCGCCTCCGTCGAAGCATACTTGTCAATCTTGTAGTTGTGGATGAAGGGGGAAGGGGAGGTCCAAGTGACAGCCCTGCAGATGTCGAGGATGGAGGCCTGGGTAGCCCAAGCCGCCAAAGTGGCAGCGCTTCTCATTGAGTGGGCTGTGATATGGCTGGGCTTGGGCCGTGAGTGAAGCTTGTAGGCCAAGGAGATGCAGGCCTTGAGCCAACGGCCGATTGTGGACAGTGAGACCTTTTGGCCCAAGGAACAGGGCTGAAATGAGATGAAAAGGGATTCTGTTTTCCTGATGTGTGCTGTGCGCTTAATATAAGTCTGTAGGGCCCTGCGGACATCCAGCAAATGCCACCGTCGCTCAGTGGGGTGTTTACGGCAAGGGCAGAAATTGGGTAATACGACTTCCAATTATTGACCTTAGGTAGAAAGGTCGGATCCAGACGTAAAATGACCTGATCTGTGTGGAAAATGCAGAGCTCCCAGTTGATGGAGAGAGCTGCCATCTTGGATATTCTCTGTGCAGAGGTGATTGCGACAAAAAAGGCCACCTTGAAGGTTAACAGTTTGAGACTAGAAGATGAGAGTGGTTCAAACGGAGGGTCGGTGAGAGCCTGGAGCACTAGGCTCAAATCCCACAAGGGATATTAGTGAACTGGGGGGGGGGGGTACGACGCAAGTTGGAAGCCCCTTTTAGAAAACTGCGAATGTGAGGATGCTGGGAAAGTGTAGCCACTCCTTCACAGGATAAGACAGTTGCTAAAGCTGCAATCTGATGTTGAAGACATCTGTCGAGTCCCTTGGGACTGTTGCAGAAGACGGAGAGACGTCGTGGTGAGAGCACCAATGATGAAAGAACAGCCATGTGGTTTCATAAATGTGGATGGTCGAGGGACAGTGAGAGGCCCAGATGGTGTCGATGACTCTAGCTGAAAAGTGGTCTCTCTCTAGGATCTCCCTTTCACATGCCAAATGGCTAACTGCAGCCATTGGGGCTCTGGATGGGTGATGGCTCCCTGATGAAGAGAGATCCTGTGTGGGGGAATTCTCCACGGATGGGCGATGGAGAGATTCACCAGGTCTGCAAACCAGGCCCGATGTGGCCAGTGTGGGGCTACCAAGAGAACTTCCGCACCTTCTTCTAGTATCTTTCGAATGACCCTTCGGATCAGAGGAATCGGAAGGCATAAAGTAGACCCAGAGACCACTGGTACCTCGGCCATGGCCGTCTGGTACCTTGAGTAAAACTGGGGGAAACTGAGTGTTTTTTGGAGTGATCTATCTGGGGTTGCCTGAACTTGGCTGTCAGCTTACGAAACAGGGCTGGGTGTAGTTGCCACTCTGATGGATCAATGGTCTCCCTGCTCAGCCAATCCGCTTGGGTGTTGGAGACCCCCGAGATGTGCTCTGCCCAAAGGGAGAGCAGATGGCGTTCTGCCCACAGCCCTAGAGTTCTCGCTTTGTACATGAGAGGCCGAGATCTTGTGCCCCCCTGACGGTTGACATGCGCCTTGTGTCAGCCTTGGATGAATAAACCAGACTTTGAACCATGATTGGTGAGTCGTTTTCATTCAATGACGGCTGAATTGGAACCCTAACACCTTGGTTGTAATGTTTTCCATCAGGAGTAGCACATGTTGATCCTTCAGACTGGCTCAGAAATGTCGCAGAGCTAAATGCTAAATGTCGCAGAGCTAAATGAGCCCTCAGTTCCAGCCAGTTGATGTTCTTGAGGAGATCTGCTGGGGACCAGTGTCCCTGTGCTACTTGGTCTTGCAGGTGGGCTCCCCAGTCATGGAGGCTGGCGTCCGTAGTCAGGACTACACGGTTGGGTTCCCTGAAGCCGCAGCCTCTTTCCAGGGCTGTCGAGCTCCACCACACCAGAGAGCTGAGAACTGCTGGCGGAACAGTGATCCATGTCCTGGCGTTGCTAAGGCCACCTCTCTGGCTAGGCAGAAGTAGCCATTGGAGCGGTCAAGAGTGAAGGCCTGCCCAGGGGACAATCATCAGACAGGAGATCATCTGGCCCAGTAGCTTGGAAAGAAGCAGTAGTGGGTCTCCTGCCACACTGTGGCTTGGATATTGGCGAGTCGCTCTGGAGAAAGGAACACCTGACAGGACAGGGTGTTGATCCAGGCCCCGAGATGAATCAACTCGGGAGTTGGGTGCACCTGGCTCTTTTCCAGGTTGACGGTGAATCCGTGCTCCTGAAGAGCCTGGAGAGTCATCTGGAGATCGGATAGCGCCTGTGGGAGAGTGGCTGACTGGACAAGAATGTTGTCCAAGTAGCATTGTATTCTTATGGGAATGGTGCATAGGTGAGCTGCCACCACCTCCAAGATCTTTGTGAATGCCCTTGGGGCAGATGAGAGTCTGAAGGGCAGGGCCCTGTATTGGTAATGGGACCCCGCGTAGCAAAATCAGAGAAATTGTCTGTGGGCTGGTCTGATGGGTATGTGTATGTTCACCTCCCGCAGGTCTATTGATGATAAGAGATCTCCTTGTCTGATGCTGACTAAGATGCTGTGGACGGAGTGCATCTTGAAGCGACGGTATCTGATATGTGTGTTGAGTTGCTTTAAGTCGAGAATGGCCCTGATGCCACCCACCTTCTTCTGCACCAAGAAAAGAATCGAATAGAAGCCAGAACCTTGATGTTGAGGTGGCACTGGTTCTATAGCTCGGATGGAAAGTAGATGTTGAATTTCAGCTTCCATCAGAGCTCTCTTGGTGGGGTTTCAGGATACTGCACAATGGATAAATCACCTTGGAGGGTCTGAGCTGAACTCTAGTGAGAGACCTAGAGTCACAGTTTGCAAGGCCCAAGAGTCGGTGGTCGTATGGTGCCAATGGTCGGTGAAGGAGGCCAGCCTTCCACCAATGGGACCTGAATCCTGGCAGTCATTTGGACTGGCGGAAATGCTGGGCTCCGGAACCCCAAAAGGGGCATTTGGAGTGGGACCTGCCGCGATCTCTGGAGAAATATCTTTCCTGCGATCGGTCATTATGATTTAAATCGAGTTGATTTAAAGCAAGCCTTTTTTACTGGTGATTTAAATGATTTAAATCGACTTGATTTAAATCAAATCCACCCTGTACCTAATACTCTTTACTCCTCGTTTTTCCCACAACAAGCCTGTGAAGTGGGTTGGGTTGAGACAAAATGACTGGCCCGAAGTCACCCAGCCACCTTTTATGCCTAAAATAGGACTAGAAATCACAGTTTCCTGTTTATTTGCCTCATGCTTTAACCACTAGACCAAACGGATTCCTTTGAAGCTATTGCATGGAATGTCAAATCACATTGAAAAAATACACTGAGTCCCTGGTTGACAGTTTTTCATCTATCTAAAATCTCTTTTCTTCCTCACTAAGGACCTGGGGAAAAGATGATTCTTTGGGCAAGTGGAAGAGAGCTACTCGGGCTGTGGATTATGTCTCCTAGAGAAACGTTTATTGAAGAAAGGCTGCCCAAGCCATCTGAGCATTCTTTCAATATGTCCTCTTCCTCCTATAATTTCTTTTCTTTCCTATAAATTTGATCAAGCAGTAATTTACTATAGTAGTCAGGACTGAAGAAAGGCCGTAAGATTACTCTCTAGTGCCACCTTGGCCGTATAAAAGACAATTATTAGCAAAAGAGGTTGGCTGAATAAGCAGAGTTTAAATATATGGCAAAGACAGCATAAATGTGCAAACCTTTGCAGATAATAAATCATTGTCTTTTGATTTTCTCTGCATATATTTAATGTTTGTTTAATGTTTATTACATTTATATGCCGCCATTCTCCCGAAGGACTCGGGGCGGCTCACAATTTA
>JANHFM010006066.1:12596-27503 GCA_032468115.1 Grayia smithii | reverse complement strand
TTATTTGTTTTAATTGCCTATTATCCTTTACGCTCCTTTGAATCAAGTTTGACCCCTGGTAACTTCTTGAAAATACCCATGTAGTTTTCCTGGCTACATTGTTGAAGTAGTTTGCCTTTCCTTCTGAGATTTCCCCCCTCCCCTTCCCTTTTTGACTTCGCAATCTAGCCTACAGCCTGGGGATTTTGTAGTGGTCCCCCACCTCTATGCTAATTACATTTGACCAGGTTTAGCTCTTTGAGATAACATTGGCTGGCTGCTGCCACCTTGCTGGTCAAAAAGCCATTATAGAGATCTTAATTTACATACCATTTAGGAAACTAAAAGTACCATCTCTCTTCTCTTTGCAGCCCTTCCCTTGGGGTGATGGGAACCATACTCTCTTCCATAATCCACATGTCAATGCACTTCCAACTGGCTATGAAGAGTGACCATTAGGCCAGTGGACCACAGCCACAGCATGGACCATTAAAGGTAGCTGGACCATAATCGAGGCTGGGACCATAATCTGCATTTCTTATATTGTTTATTCTGACTTCTTACAGTTGATGTTCTTCCTGCAGAAGTCTCCTGAAATAAAAAATATTCTAGCCAAATCTTTCATTGTTTTTTTTTAAAACTTTGTATCAATACGTTTTATCCTGCTATCTTGATGGGGGGCATTGTTTTGTAGATGAAAAATTAAGCAGCACTGTGTTTACAGGAAAGCAGTGGTGCTCAAATTGTTAAGATATAAGATTGCTTTTTAAAGTTTCTCTTTGCCTGAAGTCTTCAAACAGAACCCTCTGTCCAAAATTGTTTTAAAATCTTACACCAAGCAGGAGATGAACTTCAGGACACCTGAAGTCCCTTTCAAATCTGTGATCCAATACTGCTTAAAAAAAATTCACAATGTGATAAATAGCAGGGGAATATGATTGCATCCTACTGTTGGCCTCTGCGAGGGTCTTTATTCAGTAGAGCAGCATCCATTGCTGATTTGTGGGTAGGAGGGCAGCCCTACCCCTAGCTGGTGGAGAGAGATTCTCTGAAGTTGAGGTGAATGGGTTTTCTGTCAGGCATAACTTCTGTAAGCATAAATTCATATGCTTCTGACAAAGCATAACCCCCAGTTTAAATCTAAGATACGAGACATTTCTAATTTTGTATTTTAGTTTCCTAATTTAATTTCCATTATTGCATATACCAGAACACACTTTTAACTGTTCAATCATGTTGTAAGGCATTTTCTCCTGCAAGAGTGTTTTCATGCCTTCTGTGACACTCTCTAAAGTGGGTTTTAGATTGCCTTGGCACATTTGAAGAGATGCTGCTTTTGTTGATAAATCTGGGAGACGGATTGCAAAAGGGAATTGTTAGAGTGGAATGGGTGCTGGGGGAGGGTTAATCCATAGTCTCTCTCTAAAAGTTTCTCTATTATAAAGATAAAATTGTAGTTTGCTATGGTGAGCCAGAATTTGCTCTGTTGTGCTGATGTTAGACATGCTCTACTTATATCAGGTATTTCTTTAAAATGCTTTTTTCCTGGAAGCAATGCTTGCTGAAAGGAGTTTGCACAAGTGATACAGGGAGGAATTCAGTGTCCTGCTTTATTGCAAAGTCTGAGGTTTTTGACATTTTGCTGCCTAAGTGGTGGCATTAACTGGAAAAAACAGGCAGCATTCCTGAAAACAGGAATTTTTTTGTTGCAAAAAGGATTTAACAAGCTCATCCTATATCCAATTTAGAAACGTTTAGGAAAGTTGAGATACCTTAAACTAGTTGCTTCAATTTGGATACAATTATGGCTTCAGTATTAGGTAAGGTTTTTTTTAATTCTAATGCCACATATCTAATTATTTCATTTCTAGATTTGAAGAATTAAGGCTTCTGCGCATGAGATGCAGGCCCCTCCAGCAGTTGAGGCCAGAGGAGCTCCACTAGCCATGTCCTTGTGAGGGCAGAGCTCCAAAGCCTGACTTGGTCGCCATGCAGGGTTTTCCACAGGCCACAAGGCAGCGGGCGAGGCCCCACTTTTTCCTTCTTTCCCTTTTCCCACATGGGCCAATCTATGAAGGAGGAAGAAAGAGGCCGCCAGGGGCCTTTGCTTTCTGGCTTTGGATTTTGAACGTGGCCCTGGGTACAAGAGTAGCCGCCTGAGAGGGTGGCCTATTTACCAGCCTTGGTTGGGAAGAGCACTCAGCTTAGATCAAAGGGGTTTCAGAGGTTTCTGGGGTTGCAGAGGTGGCATCTTGTCTTTGTGGCAACTTCAAAGGGCATGTAGGTATTCACACAGCCTTAGCCAAACAGATGGGAGTGCTCCTTTTTCCATTCAGACAGGCAGAATCCTTCAAGAGAGAATTCTTCAACTCATCCAGGACTTCGCAGCACTTCCACCTGCCCCCCCTCCAAAGTGTCAAATTCCAGGCTTCAGGAAAACACATTGGAATTGCAAGCTTCAAATGCAAAACACCACAGCAGCCCCCTCCCTCCAGAATGTGGCTTAGCCGTGATCCACTTGCCTTGGCCAATACTGGGAAGTTCACAGCCCTGATGAGCTAGTCATGTGAAAAAGTAAATATGCCCTATGTAGACCAGGGGTGTCAAAGGCATGACGTCACGTGACATCTCTATTTTTCCCCCTTTGCTAAACCAGGCATGGGCGTGGCCAACACGTGACACATCCTGCCTGCCAGCTGAGAGTTTGACAGCCTTGATGAAGACATACCAATATTTTATCTTCAAACAGTATATGGGTGATTTGATTGAACAAAATAGCCTATTAAAAATGGACTTTGCAATCATTTATTCAACAACAGAGATATGCAGTTTCCTTGTGGGGAAAAGTCCTGTCCTGTTCATCTGTCGTCCCCCCCAAGGCCTATCACTGACCCCTTTGGCAGAAACTCCCTCCAGCAGGCATTTCTCATGACTGTCTATCCATCTTCTGAATGGAGGGAGTTCTTTCCACTCCTCCATGCAGAATTTTTTCAGCTGGTAGTGTTGCAGGGCTTCCTGCATGCAGAGCCAAGCTCAAATCTCCCTCAGCATCTTGGTGGGATTCAGATCCAGGCTTCGACTTGGCCACTTCTCTCTTTTTCCAGTCGTTCCGTGGGGTTTAGGATGACGGTCATGTTGCATGGTCCACTTTCAGCTGAGCCTCAATCTTCTGAGCGATGCTTTCGCATGACCCTCAAGTGCGCAGAGTTCTTACGGGGAGCTGCTCAGGCCGATGCAGCCCCAAACCAGAACTTTCCCCCCACCGTGCTTTACAGACAGTATCAGGTTCTTGTGAAATTTTAATTTTGTGAATTACTCAGAACCACGAGACAGGCAGCTATATAAATGAGTAAATAGATGCTGTCCTTTATTTTTTTCATCCAGTTTTATTATTTTCATAAACAACTCAAGGTGGTGAACATGCCTTCTGCCTATTTTCCTCACACAACCCTGAGCTGGGTGGGACTGAGACCATGCAACAGGATTTTGTCCCTCGGGGACTAGAATTTGTCTGCTTTCTAGGTCAGCCCTTTCCCCACTACACCAAACTGCTTTTGTTATGTCTTCTGGTACTAAAGCCAAATAACACTCTTTGCCTTGTCTGTCCAGACCATATTGTTCCAGAAATTCAAACAAATAGAGAGTGAGTTGCTTGGTGATAAGCAATTTACCTAAGGCTCAGCAAAGTAATGTAAGTCAGGGTCTTTGAAGATAAAACTTGCCCAAGTAGCTTCACTTCCCACAGGACAGGCTAGAGCAGTCATGATTCAGCCCAGAGGTCTGAGCAAATCAGGCTCTTCAGCCAGTCCTAGGATGAGTGTTTCAGATTTCTTACCTGGGCAGAAGACACAGGAACAACATATTATCACAGCAGGAAATCATAGTTGTTTCCATGGTTCAGAGCTGTCTCTTAAACCAGGCTGTAGCCAACTACTTTTAATTAAGGCACATGCCCATTTGAGAAGGAGCCTCATTGAGTATCTTGGCTCTGCTGTCCGCTCTACTTGCCAAGTGTTTGATGGAGGGGCACACCTCACAATTCAACTGCTCCAGTTAGTCTGATGCTTTTGATCAGCCTTAGCTGATTCCTGTGTTGGTTTGTCCTGAGGCTGACATCCCACTGGTTTAGTTGGGAGCAGCTTTAGACTCGAGTTGTCCAAATCATAGGCCACAACATCTAGGTGTTCATGAGGAAACTAGTCTTGCCCTGATGGTCCTTCTTAGGGGCAAAGGTCTCCTGGCACACTTCCTATGTAGATTTAATTTGTGCAGCTTCATTCTAATGGTAGAGTCATACACTTCAACATCAATAGAGATACCTGTTGGTCATGTGACATAATTCTGAGGTTCTTGGGTATTTCTTTCGGGGTCTTGCATTTGCCCTTGGGGTGAACCTAATGGGACAACCTAGGCTGGACAATGAGTCATTTTATTTTGGTCACTGACCACCAAATGCCTGGCCAAATTGGCTGTTGTTTGAAACCTTCATTGGAATGATTGCTGCCCAATTGTTTGGTGATCTTTTAAAATCCTTTCATGGCTCATTGGTTTCTATAATGTTATGGAAGACCCCAGACCATTCTTTCAAGCTAAGCATGGTGATAACACACATTTCAGCAACAGAGAATATAAACCAACCTAAAAGCCTGAGGCTTTAAAACAGGGCTGTCAAAACTTCTGGCCCGCAACACATGCTGGCCACACCCAGGCCCAGTTTAGCGAAGGGGAAAAAAGTCCCGATACATCACATGACATTGCTGTGACAATGTGAGTTTGACACCTCTGCTTTAAAGACAGGTTCCTCCAAGATTCTAACGATGTTCTACTCATCTAAAACCCTATTTAGGCATTTGAGGTAGTGATAAACAGGGGTGTACTTACTTTTTCTACATGCAAAATTTCAATTATATTTATTTCAATTTACAATGGTAAATAGTGCATGATATGTGTTATATTGTGTCCTCTTTATCAATATTATGGAAGTTCAAGTATCTGTAGGCTGAACAAGTCAAAAATTTCAATAGGGGCATTTACTTTTTCACATGACTGTACATAGGTAATCATGATAAAACCTTTCCCAGCAACAATGGAAATGAAGCAGCAGTCACTAGATTGATGTGACAAACATTGCAAGGAAGCAGCACCCCGTATCTCCCCACCCGCATTAGCGGTATTAGGGTGAGTTCCTTGTTTGGCAGCCAGTTCATTTTAGTTTGCCTGTTTCATAGTCTTGAGGGAGGGGGGAGTTGCAGGGAGTTGCATCAGATTTATGAAGAGTTCTCAGACTTTTCTTTGCTGGAGCCCATGAATTCCAAGCCTTCGATGGGTATGTCCTTCTCCTTAATAGCTTTCTGAAAAGGAAATAAGCGAAGGATATTCTAAGATGGGGAGGAGGCTCAAAAAAACTTAGCGTAAGCACTAAAAGTCCAGGACAGCCACAAGATAAATGTTCAAACTGTAGAAAAGGAGCATCATTTGCAAGCAGAACTCCCTAGTTCCCCCTTTTTCACGAGGCGTTTGGCAACCCTTCAGCAATCACTCCCAAGACTGGATTTGCAAGACAGGATGAGCACCTTTCAGCCTAGCAGGTTGTTCTGAAGCCAGCCTTGCGGTGCTCAGAAACCTCCAGCTGAGAAAACTCAGTGACTCGCTCACCTGTGAGTTAGAGGGAAATCATGCAGCATCCCCAAACCAGGCCGCCTCTGGTTGTCGGGATTGGCCCCTACCCGCCCTGGGATGCAGGCTCGGGGCCCAAATTCGCTTCCAGGACGCTGCTCGCGAACACCCAGCGGCGCCCAAGGGAGACGCCCCTCCCTCCCGCCCAGCGCCTTCAGAAGCCTTTCTCAACCTGGCTGAGGAATTCGGGGAGTTGAAGTCCGTCCGCCTTCACGTGACCAAGGCCGAGAAGCGCCGGGCTCAGCATTAACACGGCGCTCTCCCTTCGCTTGGGGGGGGGGGGGGGAGTTTCCTGGAGCAGACCAAGACACACAAACACAGAGCCCCCCACCCGTCACCTGGACGGTCACCTGGACGCAGAGCTGGTAGCGCTTGAAGAGCTGCACGCAGGGGTCTCCCCCGGCGCCGGCCTCCCCCTTCAGGAACTTCTCGGCGAACCAGCGGTTGAAGCACTGGTCGTAGTCGCGCTTCAGCTCCGTGCAGGCCTCGCCGACGCTATTCATGGCGGACTGACGCAGCGCCCCGCAGGCAGGCGCGGCGTCACTTCCGCGTCGACGCCGGAAGCGGAAGAGGCGCGTTGAGATGCTGGGCTGCAGATGGGCTCGGCGGGGCTGGAGCCCTTTCCGCGCTGCGCTCGGCGGCAGGGGCGTCTCTTCGGCGGAGGACGCCGGATCCGGCCCGGTGAGTGGGGAGACCGGGCGTCCCCCCCACTGCGAAGATGACCGGGGAGGGGGGCGCAGTTAGGCCGGGGTCTGAGCGTCCCCCGGGCTCTGCAGGGAGTTTCTCCAGCTCGGCTCTCCGCTGCATGATTTAGCCCGAAATGAAACGTGAAGCCTTAAAAAATGTCCCATTGCCCCTTGTCCGGTTGAATTCCTCCATCCCATTTCTAAGAGTTATATTCCCAGTTGCCACACGGTATGGTCTGCCGGTATTATTATTTTTTGGCCAGGCTCAAATGCTGCTATTTGAAGAAAAAACAAAATTCTTTCAGCAGACAAAAGTTACTTTGGAGTTGTTGGATCATCTTGAGCGACTGGCGCTCGTTGACTTCCGCAACTGGGAGGGCGTCCGCCGTTTGGAGAGCGCAGTTGAATTCGCTGAACAACTTCAAGCGGTAAACACTGATGGGATTGAGCCCATGGAATCGGTGCTGGAAGACAGGTAGCTACCGGGAGCCCCCGATCGTGTCCGGAGTTTACTTTCTGACTTTCCAGCCCCAGGACAGCCATGCGGATTTCATATTCTCAGAATGCTATTTGTGAGGAAGGGTTCCGTTCAGAAGCAGCTGACAGTTCTTGCAGGCAGTGTCAATGCAGCGATATTGGTACTGCTGAATAATTCCTCATTCGGATAAAAAGTGGGACCACCTGCACCCACTAGCCTTGGCAAGCCATGCAGTATCACCTAGCTTTTAGGGAGAGAACATTGTAGAAAGCTGCCATATTTCTAAGCTTCCTAGCAGACTGATGATGATTTCTGTTCCTCAGGCATCTCTACCTCAGGGAGGATAATATTTCAGAAGGGAATTATGCAGAGGAACTACTGAAGAAGGCTGCAAAGACAGTTGAAGGATATTTTATAGCTCCACCAGGTAATGTTTTGCAGGGGGCATGCAGGAAAATCCATGTTGGAGAATGTTAAAACACTTTTTTCACAATGTGAATGCAAGAGAAGTTTCATTATATAGGATGCAGTAATGGTGGGTCTATTGTATCTCTGCTAAGAAATACCATCCTGGATTTTGGAACCTGCCTAAATGATTGAATTCAATATTGCATGTGCTTAATTTCAGTTTCATAAATGGTGGCTCAGTGGCTAAGATGCTGAGCTTGTCGATCGAAAGGTCGGCAGTTCAACGGTTCGAATCCCTAGTGCCGCGTAACGGGATGAGCTCCCTTTACTTGTCCCAGCTTCTGCCAACCTAGCAGTTTGAAAGCACGTAAAAATGCAAGTGGAAAAATAGGGACCATCTTTGGTGAGAAGGGAACAGCGTTCCGTGCACCTTTGGCATTGAGTCATGCCAGCCACATGACCATGGAGACGTCTTTGGACAGTGCTGGCTGTTCGGCTTTGAAAGAGATGAGCACTGCCCCCTAGAACCGGGAACGACTAGCACATATATGCAAGGGGAACCTTTACCTTTAATTTCAGTTATTATAGAGAGTACAATTTGATCAATACTGTGTTGGAAGCAACCCAAAGAACTGTGCCATGAAAATCATTGACAGCTGACATTTTCCATTTAAAATTTGTAAGGTGTTGCCTTGAAATTCATTTTTACAACTAGGAGCATAACTGAAGCTTGTTTCTTTGGAAACAAGTCCTCTTTTCTTTGTTCATCAATAATATACATCTGATTTAGCTTTATAGCACTGGTAGTTGAATTACATATTGGATAATGTAACAGTCATTGTATTTCTAATAGAAATTGCCAAAATGATAGAAGTATTTTATTCCTGCCAATTTCTGTTTGCACTAGGTAACATTCCTCTGCCAAAGGTAGAAGAGAGAAATACTTTTCTTCACAAGGAAGATTCTTAATAGAAGATCCAACTTGAAATGCCATCATTGATTGCTTTTAGGCACATTGTGCATTGTCACCCAGAATTTTTATATCAAGTACCTCATATAACTGCAGAGGAACAGGAACTGAAATGACTGGTGTTGCTTAGCTGAGAAAAAAAGACAAGAGCTGTATGGATTAGGAAAGAGTATCATTGGCACTAAATTTAACACAAACATGGTGTGCGAACACATCTAGAACTTCTTTTAAACCACATACAACAATTCTGGTCATATTAAAATTTTGTACTAGTTTACTGATATATTTTATAGTGTTTTAATATTTTAACCACCAAACCTCAGTCACCAACTCCCCCAAAAGAAACACTTAATTGTGAAGAGATAATGTATGATCTCTTGAAATGGGGAAGTTCATAGGCCCAACCCTCTGAAAGGAAACTGAGTATAGAGGCAACACTGGCCATAACTTCAATTCCTCCATAAACTGAATTGCTGCGAGCAAATAACATATAACCATGGTTAGCACTGCTCAGTCAGTCCAGGAGGAACATGAAAAGTATCCAGAACTGTTGTGGTTTAAAGCTTCAATATAAAATCATTGAAATACAGTCCTAAGTTAGCTACTGACTGCCAGTCCATAAGCTGGCAGACATTAGCACATGCCAAAATCTGATTAAATCTTATTCACAGATCCTTAAAATGGAGTGTTCAGGACTAGAAATATCAGAAAAAGTGACAATAAATGACACAAACGCTTCTGTCTTTGAAAAAAAATCCCAGCACAAAAGAGGGACCATGTATGACTGCTGAGGGCAGAACAGTCTGCAAAACTGAGTTCAAACACTCACTTTATGAATTCAGATTACTGCTACCTTGTTATTCGGTCATGAAATATTTTCTAGGAAAACTGAATAAAATGTAACACAATTGCTTTTATACTTTGAAATTTCTTTTAATTATTGCAAAAGATGATGTGTGGTATTGTGTATTAAGATATGCTGTGGCATTTAGATTTAATTAATTGAGGAATAATGTTCCTGGTCTTTAGAGACAGTCTTCCAGATGGGGATGAGTTGCTTCAGAAATATAGCCCTTTTTTGGATGATGGATAATGTTTTAGCCTAGCTCTCTACATATGCCTAAGAAATACAGTTTGTTTGGTGCCCATTGACAGCATTTTATGGTTAGTATGGCATCTAAAAGTCCAAAAATGGCCAGCTATTTTTTTTGCTTTATGGGGAGGCATTTAAGCCTTGCAAAGAAAACAGTCCAGTTCAGGAGTGAGTTTTATTTTAAAAGAAGGAAATTGGTATCTTAAACCACTTTAAGTCTTAAACCACCCCCTCAACAAAATGCATCTAATGTAGGATACATTAGGATACAGGATACAAAATAAGTGCAGATGGGCCACATTAAAGGTATCTAATCACTAAGCCACTTTTTTTTTTACTCGGCACATTCTGAACTCCAACCACTATTTAGTAAGCAAAACACAGAGACTTTTGGATAAAA
The DNA here is from genome assembly GCA_032468115.1 of Grayia smithii. Taxonomy (NCBI): domain Eukaryota; kingdom Metazoa; phylum Chordata; class Lepidosauria; order Squamata; family Grayiidae; genus Grayia; species Grayia smithii. The sequence continues at coordinate 17,813 of JANHFM010006066.1, read as the reverse complement.
ATGCCACATTGGATTTTGCAATGGACATATACTGCTTCGTGTTTTTCTAGCCAAATGTTGCTACGTAATTATTTGATCATTGTACATAAAGCTGTACAAGCTGCTTAATCCATTTTATACCAATGGCATTTGTTTTATTCTCCCATTAATTCTTCTATGATTGCAGCTATTAATTATGATGCAGCAAGGTATTAATTCAATAAAGACCTGGGACTAGATCTTTGCAGCAACTCACTTCAGCCAAGTCTCAAAATATGATTCTCAGAGCCTAGATTGGCAGCACTTTCTCTAAACTTGCAAGCTGGGTAAAATGAAATCTTTCCTTATTAAGCTCTTAATATGTGAACAGTTACAGACACAGAATTCAAATAAGACACCTCATTTTACAAGTTAACTAAGCACAAAACCACTGAAATCCATTTTATTTTATGGATCAAATTAATGATGGGACTTCCATAAAACTTCCAAGAAATGCTTAAATTGGACACATTTTGCAGTTAGTGAGAAGCACAGAACACTCCCAAATTTTCAGCCCCTCCCTTTAAGTAATGAAATTGTATTAAATCTGCTCTCTCAACCCTTCCAGGTTTGATAAAATCTGTCCTGGATACTATTTTGTGAAATTACATATGAAACCAGCCAGTAAAAGTAATTGCACTGGTGTTATAGTAGAACAGCTTAAACATCCCTTCAATGTTGTCATCACTATGACAGCTGCAGAGAGCAAAATCTTTTTAAATGCTTCTTTAACCCAATAAGAAAAAGCAACTTAAAAACCAGGGTCATCTGTTTTATCTCCACTTTCTACCCCGACTGCACAAGAAGACAGCCACTCATTTATGAGTTACAGAAACATTGGAATATATTTTGAAACGCCACCAACAATCGCTGCTTTAAAGCCCATTCAGCAAACTATTAACATGTATGAGTTTCAAGCTCATTTTCCCTCACTGAGAAGGAACGCAAAAACAACTTTACATTTTCCAAATAAAAAGCATTTTATGTGGCAATGATTCATAATACTTCATTACCAACACTTCCCTAGTAAAAACAGTTGTCATAAAAAAAAGATTTTCTTGAATAGAAAGGGAAAAAAAAATCAAAAAGGTTCCTACGAAAGATTATATCCATCCATTTTGGAATGTAAACTCTGAGCACAAATGACAAGCTCAGTTCACATCGTTACAAGTCCCTATTGGGTGCAATCAGAATGGCCTAAAGGGTGAAGAGTAGCGCGGTGATCCCCTGCTTTGGTAGGGAGAATCGCGACTCCTTGAACCAGAACGGGAGCGTGAGTAGCTGTAGCTGATGCTTCTTTCAGGACAAACTCTGATATAGGCTGTTTCACCCTGGAATTCAGAACAGAGAAAACCCAAACATTGGCATAACATCCTGTGGTCAGTGTTATGAATAAATGAATGCCAAAAATGAAGGCGAGAAACCAATGCACAGAGTGGCTCAGGACCGAAGAGTTTTCATATACAGGCAGGTCAAATCCTATTGCTGCCGTAGGCCAATTCAGATGTGGCCCATCAGGTCTGCAGAAAAAGGGCTTGTTACGGAACAGCTTAGGCTGCGGAGGCCAACACAGACACGTTTTGTCCCCCTGTAACTAAGAAGGGCGATGATGTCGGATTCCAAAGTTAAGCTATCAGAGGGAGAGATGCAGGCTAGTGAAGTCCTTCAGCACAGTTAGGAAAGATCTTGGTGAATTCTCACCCAGTCCATCTTAACTTAATTCTGTTTCTGCAGTTCAGATTCTTGAAGAAAATTCCATAACAAGCAGCCTCCATCTGTGATTGACTGGGTGGTTGAAGATCAAGCCAGCCACTAGAAGAAGGTGGCTGGAAATGAAGTAGCAATGCCCCAAGAATAATAACCTGGTTTATAGTAGAGGTATCAAACCACCTTAAGTAGGAAGATCCAAGCACAGGTGGGGAAGATTACTATTAAGTAAGCCATAAAGCTACACAGCTGCTCCTCTGGGAAATATTTCAGCTTGCCAATTGAAGGCAAGCTAAGTTTATTGAAACAATCAGCTGGTAGCCATCTTTGTTCACCCACTGGCTGTCAATGGGAGAGTGACAAATGAAATCAACTTGACTTGCTCAGATGTTAAAAGCAAGTAATCCAAATGTTCAATTTCCAGGAATAAAGCACAAAACCTAGTTTCTGCTTCAGTGTTTTTAACCACACCATCATAGGGTTAGGTTTCACATAGCCTTGGCAACCCTTAATCTTACAAAGTTTAAGCCATGGTTTCCAAGACTACTGCTAGACTGTGCCCAGAAGCCTCTTGAGAAAGCATCACAAAAGGACAGGTTAACGTATTTCCTCCATGACTGGCACACACACATGCTCTTCACCCACAGGCAGGAACCCACCTCATGAGATCGGAATTTGGTGTCATCCAGTTTACGCAGTGCATATTCCATGTCTTCTTTACGAAGAAACTCAACCACCCCCATTCCATCTTTCTGAACATCTGCATAGCATACATCACCAGCTTCACGCATATGATCCTTCAGGTCCTGCCAGCTGCCTGATGGAGGAAGTCCTGAGCAGTGAACACAAAACACAAGAGATTGTGTAAAGAGATGTCACTAGTCGCTGAGGCTATGCCAGGCATGGCTGTGGTCCACCATTTCCATAGAGTTCCTGTTCATTCCAGAGAGTCAGTGCTACAATTAGGGTCCACAGAACAGCAATAAGTTCCATTCCAAAGGGTGAGCCCTCCGTGTCAGCAAGGCAGTCCCCCAGGCAGGTCTAGGATTCAAAGTACCGGGTGGTCAGAGGAATCCTCCTATTTGTCCAATGTAAATTTAATATCACCCCTAACTCTGACTGGACAGATTTTACTCCATGCACTCAAAATTAGATTCCCATCCATGAATGAGGGTCCCATTCTAAGAGTGTTTGGGTCCTTAGATTCCAATAGCTTATCCTTGGGCAGCAAAGCAAGGATACCTGTGTTAGCTATCCACAAGTATGCTATAAAGAAAGATAAAGGGAAGTGAGTTCCCTGTTCCACAGCATATTCTGAAGAAACTAGTATGCTGCTGCTTCCTGGCAGTTTTCAAGAATGCTTCACAACACTCCCTAGTAAGGCAGGTTCTCCCTTCAAGCCAATAGCCAGTCCAGGTATCCTCCCTGCCCTCCCAGGCTTCTGTGTGGGAGACGTACACCTGGGATTGAGCCTTTTCATCTGCAGGTCCTGCTGCAAAATTGAAGTGATTGCCATTCAGCAATTTCCTCACCAAGTATTCTCCTATTTCTAGCCACAATGCCACAGTAACATGCAGACTTCTTGGCATTTTATTTTAGTTTTTAGGAATATTTTTATGGGTTAAGTGGGCCATTCCATATGTTTGGCCATAGCAAGCTGAATTTTCTTCAGAGACTTGATCACCATGGCAAAAACTCCCAAAATACTTCCATTGCTTTCCAGTGAGATTAGGACTTTTTCATTTGTCTCCCAACTCACTAGACAGAGACACCTATTCCAGGTATATCAAGGTTGTTTTGAGGAATCCACAAAGCTCTGAAGAGATGGGATCTAATTTTGGGTTAATTTTCTTTCATAAAGGACACAAATATTGTGGAGCTGTTTCTCAGGTTTTAATAAGACGTATTTTGGTTGCACAGCACCATCTAAAGCCTGTTTCTTCTGCCATAAACACTGTAAAACTGATTCCTAGTTTTCCTTCCTTCCCTTTGCCCGCCCAAATAGTGACCCCTTTTTGCATCCAAGAGTTCACTCTTGCCTCCAGCTGGAGATGTTTTTGCTCACCATTCATTCACCGTGATAAGCAAGACTTCCTCCATGCATTGAATCAGAAAAAGTATAGTGTCCTTTTGAAGTTCTAAAACACTTCTCCACAGGGACAGGTTCCGTATTAAGAAAGAAACCATCTAATATGGTAATAATAAGATAATCTTCTCTCCATTACAACTGGAGATTGCATCCGAAGGATTCTAGTCAATATGAAGTTTAGAAGGGAACATACCTGAAACAAGGACTCGAAATTCAGATCGTCGTGAAGGAGGGCCATTCCTCCCACGAGGCCCCCCACCAAAGCCTCCACCCCGACCTCTGGAAGGTTTAGGAAACTCAACACGGAGACGACACTGGCCATAATCATAACCATTCCTTCTGTAAACAGCATCTTCTGCATCTCTGTGAACAAACAATATATAGCTATGTTTACCACTATCCAAACAAACTGAGAAGAACATGAAAGGTTTTGAAAATGTTGCAGCTTAAGACTTAAAGTGCAAAATACTGAAATACAAGCCTAAAAGAGCTAGAAGCTACTGGTTTCTACTGTAAGCTGGTAGACATTAGCACATGCCCAAATTCATCAGATTGAATCTAAAATGGGCTTAAGAACAAAGTTCAGAGTTTTAGTATAAGGATTATTCTTTATATTATTCATGTTGTCTTGTATTCTTGTATGGATTGCATCGGTAGAGGCTAAACCAATTTCACTGTATATATGAGGTACAATGACAATAAAGGCTTTGAAACAGAAACTTTTAGAAATATCACAAAAATATGAAGTTTCGAGTTATCAGGATTTTAGAAATAACCCAAACATGTGAAGTTGATAAATGACAGAACTGCTTCTATTTTGCAACAAAAATCACAGCGTAAAAGGGGGATTATGCAAATATATAAATCTACTTCAATATGGTGTGTGAATGGGTGGCTATATAAATTTGTTTAATAAAGTGACATTTTCAAAAGAAGTGCATGGAAACAATCACCATCAAATTTATGACTAAACCAGTCAGTTCAATAAATAGTGCCTCCACAGAGAAAAACATTCAATTTACCCCTGGATGGGGTAGAAAAGAAAATAACTTTCACTAGAGAAAGCCACAAAAGTTGTCATTTAATTTTTTTAAAATAGGAGTGATTATATATTCCATAAACTGGCATGAATTGACCTAAATACAGTTATAAATAAAAAAGAATCAAATACTTATAATTAATTGTAAGCAGGGTGGATTTGATTTAAATCAAGGCGATTTAAATCACGATTTAAATCACCAGTAAAAAGGCTTGATTTAAATCAACTCGATTTAAATCATAATTTTTAAACAGCAACTGTCATCTCTGTCCCACAACAGCTCCTCTTCTGACCTGCTGTTGACTCACCGACAGTCTCTATATTGCAGAATATACAGCCTCCTGCTACATAACTAAGTTCCATG